>JAUBWS010007784.1:0-17863 GCA_032270445.1 Darlingtonia californica | reverse complement strand
TTGAGACCCCCAAAAATCCATGGACTCTTTTTATAAGTTCAGGCTCAAATTCTTATTTTGTTCTTATAGTTTAATTATTTTTCTTTTATATTAGTATATATAATATATAAAAAGGAAGTCATTTAAAAACTTATCCAGTTAATGCATTATTTTCATTACTCTTTTTGTATTTCAAACATGATTCACATTTTAAAACTGTTTTGACAATTATGGCGCGCATTTTGTCGTATTTGACGCGCGTATAGAGGCATTTTGCGTCAATTGCGCCAAAATTAATCCGAATAAGGAAGAAATTTCCTTTTATTAATTTAGCAATAAACAAATAAAAAAAGAAAGAAAAACCACTTCAGGGTCGTCATTGTTTTTATTTTTAGACCGTTTTCAGCCTCATTGTTTTTGTAAAATTGTTCTTATAAAAAGAAGAGGGTATCCAAATTTGAAAATAATCACCCTCAAACCTCACGCAACTCCAATTTTTTGTATTCCAAAAGTCAAAAGAAGAAAATTGTTTGGAATAACTTGGAAAGCATGTAAAACCCAGGGTCCTAATGAGTTTCATTGTTATTGCCTATAGTTTCTGTTCAGTAATATTTTTCTTTTTCTTTATAGGTAGTTGTTAGAAGTTGAAGTCCCATTTTATTGGGACTCAAATACCAACTGTCAGAGCCATCCCCGAATTGTCAGAGATATCCGAATTGTCAGAGCTAACCGTAATGTTAGAACTATCCGAATGGTGAGAACTATCCAAATTGTGAGAACTATCCGAATTGTCAGAACTTTCCGAATTTATCAGAGCTATCTGAATTGTCAGAACTTTCTAGAAATAAAATAACAAATTCACGACAAAAAACTCGTATTTCTTTTGATTTTTGCTATAATAATGGTTTCCCTTGACGCATATCGTAGTGCATCAATCGGTAACTTTGATTTTACGGCTCAGTTGAATTTGAGATCACTTTATTCGAACATAATCATGAGTTCCCATGTGTCCTGTGCAGGCTTGTCTATTGAAATTTGCGCCGTTTTGTGCAGTGTTTTTCTATTTGAGTACTATTATATTAATATCAGGAGTTGTAGAAAGAAATCCAGGCCCGATCAATCCTGCTAAGCGCATTCAAGGTTCGGTTCATTAAAGGTATCCATGTTTCAGAAATTCAGCTGGAAGCTAATGCATGTGCAACTCGTTGGGGGCAATTTGTTACTCGAAAATTAAATCTCTCAATCATTGGGCTCCATGGGATTTAAATACCATATTATACCAGGGCAATGGTTTATATACGGGAATGGGATACACAAATGAATATCTTTCCTTTACTGATTGCCGAACCAAATAACAACATTATAGACATCCTAAAATCGGATACTCGCGTCGCGGAGCTATCACACAATAGTTCATCATTTCTCAGTTTGCCCTCAGAATATAATTGTGGTATGTTTATTGCCTGTGGATTCGGTTGTTCATTCATGTTAGAAAATGTTTTTTTATATATATTTATATCGCGATTTGAACGGTCTGCCAAATCCTAACGGAACATCAGTTCTGTTGAAGTTTAATACTTTTGCTGATGCTGAAAATTATGTGAAAATTTTTTATCTAGACTATTTTGGAAACATGTATATCTACTACGAAATGCAATACATGAAATTATCGGTATCTGATATCACACTCACTGAATTAAAAAAGCACTTTCAAAAAGAAAAAAAAAAAAACGCGAAACAACCAGAAAAAGGCGACTTGACCCCGGAGTTAAAGAAAAAGAGCGCTATATGAAAAGAACAACTCGAAATAATCTAACGAAACAAACCATATTACAACATGAGTGTAGAAACCTCCAACAACAATGTGTGCAAAGCAGTTTGCTTTTCCCCTAGTAAGAGGAAAGTACTAGATGAAGCTTAAAGACGTCGGTTCGGATTAAGTATTTCAAATGCTAGAAAAAGTGACGACGGAACAATTTTCATTCATGAAAACACAGTTATAAAACAAAAATGTCTAGGATTCCAGCCAACCTTCATTCTACCAACAAATAATGTCTTAGAAGTCATTAAAGAAGTTTCAGTTAACACAAGCATCAATGTCTGCGGTCTGGTAATGTTGGATGAAACTTATTTTGTCAAGGTTGGTGTTTAAGATGTGCCAATTCGCAGGGCTCATGTATGTGACCCTACTGGCTGCATAAAATAAACATTGTGGAGAGAGTATACCAACCTGATTGACAAAGGTTCGTACAACTTATGTTACCTCAAGAAAACAATTTACAATAACATTGCAGAATTGCAAACCACGAGCACAACGTCTTATCGAGAAGTGGATCAAATTGATACTTTTATTAGTCCTGACAGTGACATTCAACCTTACTTGAAGATATGAGTGTAGATCAATTGCAAATGTATCTTCTGTCAAATAAGTTTAAAGATGAGTACCAGCCTTTGTCAGGGAAAGTAGAAAAAATCGAAATAGATGGTAAAGAAACCCCATCTGATATTGAAAACTGAACTGAATTCACCATTGATTGGACTTGTAAATATCGTTATCTGCTTCTGTTGAATATTTTAAAAAAAAACAATTTTCATAGTTTGTTTACTTTTCTGTTATAAAAAGATTCTTTAGATTTTCTGGCAACTACTACAAGAACTTAGTTCTTGATTTCACCTAACTGAACCTTTGAATAAGAAAATGAATCTACCTACTGATATCAATGAGTAAATTATACTGTGAAGGCTGGTTGTTTTCTGTTATTTTAATAATTTAAGTGTGCTTTTTTTACACAGTTTGATTATAATTCTTTTGTTTTTTAAGTTTTTATGTTGTTGTAGATGAAAATACATTTATCTCATTTTTAATATGACAGCTTAGTTTAATTAAGAAAGATAATATATTCATGCATTTACATCATTGAAGGTAATTTCATATTTCCTCTACACTTTATATATGGAATAGTTCAAAGATTTTCTCAAAAGAAATAAAAGTGTTACAAGAAAACTTTTGATATACAATATACATATATAAAAAGGCATTAAAGATTTACAAGTCGTCCTCCTTTTTTATTCATGTCTGATTTCTATGCCTAAACTTTGATGAGGGAAGTGTCAAATTTGTTTGAAACCAGAATTAACATGCAAGATGCGGAACTAAACTGAACCTTATGAGAAGAAATTTTGGCGGTTTTGACAAAAATTAGCAGTTTCTGTCCATCCGCCAAATTAAACATTTTTTTCATATTATTCGGAGAAACTTTTGCGAGATAAGCTTACACATTTTTTAGATTTTAGATAAATGTTTTACACATCCGCCAATAGACTAGTGAACTAGTCGTCCGCAAAATTAAATTCCCGCCCAAATTACATTTTTTCACATCCGCCAATAGACTAGTGAACTAGTCGTTATTTTTTAATATACGATATTTTTAATACGAGCGAAGTTTTATCTTTAAGATGGAGAAAGCACGCTGCGGCCGTATATAAAAAATTCCCGTAAACTACCTTAAGGGATTTCGCGGTCGACCAAAATCAAATTTTCGGGGAATTTAATTTCGCGGATGGAAAAAATGATTAATTTTCGCGGGAATTTAATTTCGCGGATGACTATATTTCTATATAGTTTTGACTTTATAAATGTGTCAATTTTGACTTACTTTTACGTATTGCGTGTACTGTAACAGTTTCTTTTCTTAAAATACCATAACAAAACGTGCAATATAAAAAATAGGCCAATTTTGAAAAATTTCGCGGACGGTCAATTTTGAAAAATTTTGCTCAAAGCCGTGTAAATTTACTTTATTTATGAATGATTCAAAACTGATATTTACATTGTATCTGTTAAGAAATTTAATTTCTTCTGGGAATTTCCATTCACTCCTCAAATAAGGAGTAATTTTTAAGTGGCTTATTTATTCCCTTAGAGGCACTGCATACTTATAATTACTTTACACATTGTGGAAGCATTTTTTTTAATTCAAAATTTTATCAATGCCATTGAAATACATTTTTTTGTGAGACGTAATATGGTAATAATACCGGGTGACCCCAAAATAGTACACAAATTTGAAAGAGTGCCCTGGTATGTTATGTTATTAAAATTAAACAAATTTACTTGTGAGGAAAAACAAAAACTAACTTAAATTTTGATAAATAATTTTTTATATTTGGATGATCACTTGTAGAGTTATAGCGTTTTAAATTTAAAACATACTTTTAAAATTACCGAAAAAACGTCTAAAAATGGCTATTAATTTTTTTGCTAGATTCTTGTCTTTTATAAGTTATTATTGTTTATTTTTGGTAATAAGAATATTTGGGAAGTGAGGAAAGAAAATTGAGAAGGAAGAAACTTAACCACCAAAGGGTAATTTAAATGTGTATTTAGACTTTAAAATGACATAACTCAACGAATAATCATCAACATTTAATAAATGATACATCAAAATTTTGCTTTTTGTCTTTCATAAATAATAAATTTGTTTAATTTCGATAAAATACCATATTAGAGCACTCTCTCGAAGTTGCATACGTTTTTTGGGTCACCCGGTACTTGACATCATCCACCCGGAGCTAACTGCTGGGCTTAAATCATTACATAGAAAATACAATCTATTTTTCTATGGAAGTGTGAGGAAGAATATTAGAGTTTTTTTCAAAATCTGAAAATGGTCTTTTAAAAAGTGTAATCTTTTGCTTCATTAGCCAACTCGAAAAGAAGCTGAAAAAAATATATCACCATTAATAAATTGATTATATCGTTCATTTTAACCTCGTTTATTTCGTGTTGCCCCTGTCGTTGATGTGACTTCCAAATCCATAGTCATTATTGATTTAGTAACCAAAACTAATTAAATGAAACTAAATAGCCTTCAAACCACGACACCGCGAAGCCACTACTCGGCGAAATTCAATTTTGCGGGTTATTCCAAAGGCACTCAGCAATCAGGTAAAATTTCATATCACCATTAAAAATTTCCTTTGTTTTTGCACTCCTCCTACGTGTTTTTGGCGAAAATAATTATATAATAGACCTAATAAGAAAAATTTTGTTCAATCGGGAATATGGGAATAAGAAAACCAATTAATTTACAACGGTCTGGCAGCTAGGTCAGCTGGCCAACCTTCAAGTCAGGGGTTCATTTTCTGGCTTACTTTTTTCAATCTAAAAGATGCCTAGGGGTATTAAAAAAGTCGTTTGCCATCATAAAATTATTCATACTAGTATATTTCACAAACGAAAGAAAATATAGACCCAAAAATTGAAGCAACGGTCCTTGACCGAAAGAAAACATGTATAGATCCTGAAATTATTTTTCGTTTTCAGCCAAAATCGGTTCACGTGTTCCTTTGGACATTACAAACAAGTCCTGATACAATTTGATTATGTCTGAATTTTCCTTTTCGCTGACATTAGCATTTTTTCATAAGTTTTGGTCATTTTTCAAGTTTTACGCTTTTCATTCAACCAATTTAGGAAAATCAGACTTCTTGAATAGTACTTTCACTGTGTATTTAGCGACCAAACAGTACACAGACCAAAATCTCAAATAACTTTTACAAACTCTCAGAAATGGTATACATCAATCTATTTTTAATTTTCAGATTATCATTATTTACTGCAATTAAATTGTGAAAAACCAGACTAGAATAGAACTAGAATAGTGAAGTTACCAGCAGAAAGCATCTACGCAGCAAGATACTACGTCGGAAGCAAACTTATTTCTGTTAATACCCAGAGGAATAAGTCAAAAATAAGTGTAAATTGCAAAGTATTAAGACGGATCCAGACTTGATAAATACAATTCAGACTATTGTTTTTACAAGATAACACGTATGATAAATACATGTCAAGCTGACACCAAACAAATCCAACTTTTGACCAAGTCTCTTCAAAACTAATTTTTTAAGAAAGTGGCGTTAAACAAATTTTTTAGTTCATTTTGATTTTCAGCTCCAAAAAGAAAAGGGACTTACAAAAGTTGCAATGTAGATAAAGTAAGAGTAACGTGATAGTAAAGGTAAATTGACACTTTTTGAAAAATGAATTCAAACCTCCTTTATTCATAATTAATAGTTTGATTTTCATTTTGGGACAGAGAAGGAATCATAACGCAGAAACACTCAGCATTAAGGAAGTTAAAAAAGCCCAGAAGCTCATCACTTCAATACATACAGGTGGACTATCAACGATTTCATTACAAGAATGCAAGCTCTGGGAGTCTGAATCATACAACCTTGTGCAAGGAATAAAGCTATGCAAAACATGTCGAAGATCTTTCACCAACTCTGCTAAATCTCCTCTAAAAGATGATGGTCTTATTAAAAATGATTAACCATAACATTGATGATCAGGACTACCACGAATGCAGTTACGATCTTGATGAAAGTTTAATGGAGACTAGAGTTTCTCCAAAAAGAAGCATGGCAAATCACAGCAACACAGGAGATCTGAGGACAAACGAAAAATTAGAGGATAATCTTGAGGCCTTTAAAGAAAATGTAGTGGTTAACTGTTCAAAACAACAATTACACTAAAAAACTTTAGGTAAGTCTGTATGTTTCGATGAAATGGTTGTGTCTGATAAAAAGACAATTACTCAACTTTTAACCCTGGCTCTAAAATCAATGTCAATATCTCAAGTTATGTCAACTCAAGGAACGCAAGACGGTTATTCAATGTAAAAGACCTTTTAGCAACTCCTGCTTCATACAAAGGAAAGGTGCTGGCCAAAACTGTATCCGATATGGTGGTTGCTTTTTACGAAAATAATGAAAATTCCCGATTGACGCCAGGAAGAAGGATTACATTGCAAAAAACCTTCATGTTAAAAAACGACTAATATTAAACAGCTTGAAAGAATTTTTCCAATAATTTAAGAGTCAGCATCCCACCATACAAATAGGATATTCTAAATTTTGCTCGTTGCGACCAAAGTGGTACGCATTACCAGGAGCAAGCGGAACAAATTCAGTTTGTGTATGTACATATCACCAGGACACAAAACTGCTTGTTGAGTCATTAAATTCCAATTTATAAGCAAAGTTGGTATTTTCTCAAGAAAATAAAGACTGCATGCTTGGCAGGTGTAAGAACTGTCCTGACGAACAGGTGTTGAGTAATTACCCGTATGAGATGTTTGGTGATTACAATGATGACCATCAGATATTCTTTAGCTTAAGGACAAACACTGACCGAGAGAATCTTTCTAAGATGGTTTCAAATGTGCCAAATTTCATTGATAGGCTCATTGAATCTATACAACAGCTAAAACCACACTCTTTCCTTTCTAAAGGTCAATCCCGATACCTCAATGAATTGAAACAGGATTTGGATGAATATAGCATCATATTTTTAGATGATTCTACAGAAAACTATTATTTTGTCGTCCAAGATGAGGTTCAGAGTTTCCACTGGAATAATAGTATGTACACTCTCCATCCCGTGGTGATTTATTATCGTTCTGGGCAAGCGCTTTCTCACCTGTCATTTCTTCAATCGTGGACGTGCTGGTCAGTACAAAAACAGGAAAACCATCTATCATCTTTGCCAAATTAAAACTGAATTTAATCTTAAGTCACAGTAAGACTTTGCCACCTACCATGGAAAATCCCCATGCGATGGAATTGGTGGAACGGTGAAACGGATCACTTCTCCAGAAAGCTTAACTCGCCCATACCAGGATCATATCTTGACTACTGAAGATGTGTTAAAGTTTTGTTGTGAGCGTATTCCAAGTGTCATCTTCAAGTTTGTGACAAAAAACGAAATGGAAGAACACCGCACCAATCATGCTGATCGCTACAATGGGATTGAAAATCCGGTCCCTGGCACAAGACCTTACCATCAGTTCGTACCTTTGAGTCAGGATCAGGTTGGTGCAAAAAGATGCAGTGAAGATGATCAATTTGCATGTATTCATGACTTCAATGCTGTTTTTTGCCTTGATGAGGAGATAGTTGGGGGTTTGTATGCCGCTGTAATGAATGATCAGTTTTGGTGGCTTTGTTTCATTCCAAAATGCATAACACTGAATGTGATCTAAAGATTGTTTCATTCCAAAATGCATAACACTGAATGTGATCTAAAGATTAAATTTATGCAACCAAAAGGCCCTCCAAGTTCCACAACGAGATGATGTATGCTTTAATCTGTTAACTGCACCCTGAAAATTGTTAATGTTCCTACACCTAACGCGACTGGAAGGAACTATTCCATCAAGGAAAAAGATGTAACTGTTCAAAAATTTAATAATTTTCTAAAAAGACATAAGTTTATCATAGATTTAGACTATATCATATTTAGATTTTACTTACAGATGTCATTTAAATAAGTTGTAGCTTTTTCGCAACAAGTCTTCTTTGAATTCAAACAGCACACATCTAGTGTTAATGCGCTCAAGAAATGTTGATAATATATTAGAATAAGTCATTTATTATACCCAATTTAAATCTGCTATATCTTGTTAAGTAAGAATTTCACCTTAAACAAACTTTCCAAAAATTTTGTTTAGACTTTGGAGATCAGATTTAAATAAAAAATTTTGAAATAAAAATGTGGCATTTTGATATGGTGCACTGAAGAGGGCGGGGTCTCAAAAATAGAAATGTTGATTTTGCATATGGTTATCATTGGTTAGGGCTGTTGTAATAGAAAAACGGATCAAAAATGCTTGGTTTCATCCTTTTCTGACCTTTCCTAGTTCAGATATATCAGCATTTTAAGTTTTCATTACATCATATAAACTGGCCTTTAAGTAGGAAATAGAGCCTTAACAAAAATACTAATATATTCGGAACCGCTTAACAAAATGAGCCCAAACTTTGAATTTTGAGTATTTCCTTCAATGATAACTGGAACAAATCTAAAAATGAAGAAAATCTGATATGGCTGGTTCACAAATCTGAAAAATCTTGGTGATTTGACATGGAATGCCTCGATAGGTGACGAAGCAGGATTTTCCATGAATGGAACCGGTAACACACAAATGTGAGACAGTACAAGAACGTATCCAGGGGGTTTTAGACACCGGTATACCGGTTTAGGCGCCCAAACTATATGCCCAAATAAAATTAAATAGATACACAAAACGAAATAGAAATAGAAGCTAACTTAAGTTTGTGTGTCGCTGTATAGAGACAAAATTAAAATAGGCAGAAAACGCAAATAAATAGCCCATATGTCCATATTTGACCTAAAACTTGATCGTTTTATCTTTATTCATTTTCTTGTTTTATTTTTAGCACTTCAATTTTTTTTTTTTCTCCTTATTAAAAGTGTTCTAAATAAGTATTTACATAAGAGATTAGGGCATTAGTCTAATTTAATGCATGTACTTTTTTCGAAAAATTTCGAAGTATATATACATTTTCTAAACATTTAACGTCATTGCCTTAATGTAATAACTTTTCTTTTTTCCAAATTCTTTTTTCGCTCCTTTTTCCTAATCAGGCTATCGGTGAAATGACCATACCTTAACGGCCCTTTCCTTTTTACGCCGGCCCTAATTCCGCCACTCCCGAATTTTAGCATAACGCCATATAAGCCGTGTTTTACACCAATTGCGGAAATAAAGGGGAAAATAGTTAATTTTTCATTATTTTTTACAAGAAATCTTTTAAAATCATAGAATGTGCATAGTTATCATATATGATAATTTCATTCATAAATATTCGTTTTTTTCTAACAAACGAGCCTTTACACTGTTTACAAAAAAAAATCATGGTACAAAACTAACGCCACTTTTCGTGAAAATTACCAAACTTTTGGCCTTAATAACGCCGGTCTTTTAACGCCGGAGGCCAAAAATTACCACCATTTAGGGCCGGCGTAAAAAGGGCCGATAAGGTATTCAGAACTAACAGTCTATGTACTCTAAAAAATCCAGATTTCACCAATGAAAACTCGATACAATCAACATTTCAACTGGTTCAGAAGACCAGAGACTTGAAGAAGCTGTTCGGCAAGTATATAAGAGTGGACTATCAATCTGTGCTCATCAAGAAGTCAGGAGACTCGAACATGACAGCACCAACATCGAAACTGATGGATTTAAATATGAAGTTTATTGGCATGGCCCTAAACGCCTACGACAACAAGGTGTTGCCCTTGTTATCCGTATAGACCCTAACATCGTCATCCGTAAGGTTGAATACATCAGTTCCTGTCATAGCTGCTTATGTCGATATTTATGGTTGCAAAACTATAACTAACCTAACAAAACTAATCATTCTTGGAGATTTCTCAACCACAAATGATAAAGTAGCTTGTATTCGTTCAATGTCTGTTTAAAATGACATTGCTAGCAAAGATAACGGTGAACGTATGCTCAACTTCGCCAGAGACAACAATCTCTCAATAATGAACACCTACACATGGTTTTCTCATGACGCTCGCAATGCCAAAAAGACTCTAGCCTATGTCCTTTGCTGTGACTGGCTCGACAATACATCAGTGATTGCCACGTTCGCAGTTCATATGATTTCAACTCTGACCACAAACTATTGGTTTCAACTCTGAAAACTCCAAAATCGAAAGTTGCGAGATTGAAGATATGAACAATATTGATGACCGAGAAGCTGCAATCATTAAGCCTCGTTTACATGAGTGTTTCAACCCTCCCGAAATGAGGTGAACTCAATTCGGTGTTAGTACAACAGTCTCAAAATGTTTACATGGACTGGCGAGTTAAAAGCGAGTTGAAAGTTACACCGGTGGTGATTTCAACTCGGTGCTATCTACCTAGTTGAGATTCACACCCGGTAGTAAAAATGTCGTGTTTTCTAATGTAAACACTTACACCGGTGTGAAAACAATAGAAAACAATAGAAAGAAAGCGATTTTTTCGGGTCGTAGGCGAGGCGAGGTGAGTTTAAATTGTCATGCAAACACTTTTCACCAAGGGAAATTCCCTAATATTTCAGCTCGGGGTATAGCTCGGGCCACATTCATGTAAACGTGGCCTTAGTATACTCAACAAGGCTGAAGAAGCTGAAATTCCACGCAAAGTGAACGACAAAAACGATCCTCCCTAGCGTGGAGACTCGACACTCACAGATCTCCTTCGTCAACGTGACTCTATCAAAAAACTTGGGCGCAAAATTTTGGATCGCCATCTAAAACATAAAAATATTTTTTTACGTTCCGAAGCTGACAAAATAAACCACCTTGCGATCAACAGTCAAGTTGCAAAGCTTTTCTTAAAGGCCACAATCACAATCTACCATCTTAAAAAAGTCTTAAAACTTTTGCCCACCTGAAAAACTCGTTGAACACTTCAAAAATCACTTCAATCCTCCTCGACCACACAGTGATGAAACTCCCTCAGAACTCACCACTGACATTCCTGAGTTTTAAAAAGAACTCCACAGCTCTCTCGAGATTATCCCTTCTCTAATGTCGTACCAACTCGTGAAGAAGTTTCCATTGCGCTTGATAAACTTAAAAGCAATAAATCGTCAAATGAGTATGTACTCCAGAAATCTTGAAATATGCAAGAAACTCATCCAAATTTATGGATGCGTTTATGATACTGATTACGAGAATTGAATAACGAGAACAGTTCCAGAAAGCTAGGGCTTAGGAAAAGTTGAAGCCCTATGGAAAGGGAAAGGGAAAGGATCGGACCTGGATCCGGCTATGTATCGTGGACTAAATATCGATAGCTGTGCAAGGAAGCTGTTGTAAATATAATTTTGAACAGATTCAAGAGTGGTACGAACACTAACTGACTGATTATCATTACGGCTTTCGGTCAAATTGTGGAACAAGTGATGCCAGTTTTGTCACGAAGCGATTCCAACAGATCACAAACGATAAAACCACCATAGGATTCCTACTTTTTATAGATGTGTCTGCTGCATTTGACCATTTAGTAAGAATCTGGCTATGGACGATTATAAGACTCCGACTACCACCTGAACTTGAGGACACTACCAAATCTCTATTCAAAAACCACCATAGAAATTGATTGCGAAATTATCGAAACATCACGTGGCGTCAGACAAGGAGACCAGAGACTAGACCGCTATTGAACTTATATGTAGATTTGATTATGCATATATTCATGAACCATGCTACAGAACTTAACGAGCGGTATCACGTACTACAACGTCAGCTGAAGCTCAACTAGATTGGACAAAATACGCTGATGATACAGTTCTCTACCTCATGACCATTACCTCACTTCAACAACAACATTCACCGCCCACCTTATCCGAGCTGATAATTCTTGTTCGACAAAACGACTGCTATTTCAGGAAGACATATAGTCGAAGCGTGGGATAAATACGAAAACTCTCTTGAAACAAGTGTTGAAGAATGAAAATATAGCCTAAGAAATTTTTATAAATAGAGCCAAAGATACGCAATTCTGAATCGGTCAACTCAGAGGCAGATTCTGACAAATAATAATTTTTCAGAATTTGCGCTTACTTTGACCCTCCAATATGCTTCTACTGGAGCAAATGGAGTAAAATTATTTTTATTAGAAAAGGAGAAAGTACGAATTTCATTAGTAACGAATCGTCAACGAGCAACGAAGTAATGTATCTAATTTCACAACATGTGACGACCAACATCATCAGGCTGTAGCCACAACAAATCTTCTCTTACGTACAGATCTGCAAAAAGGAAAAGCAACTTCCACCTCGCAAGGCCAAAAGAAATTGACGGATCTATTCAATAAGAATACTAAAAGGAGCGATGACACGGAACACCAAGCTCTAAATCGATTGCAACGAGCGAAAGTATTCCCAAGACAAAAGATGCAGAGAACGAAGCTATGGAAGAAGAAAGCAGCGGCTCTGGCGACGAAACACTGATTGTTGATGATAGCTGCAATGTGATTGATTGTCACTCGTATTCGACGGTTCACCAATCTCGTCAGAAATGGGAAGACCTCTATCCGTTCCTGTTATTTTCGGCATCAAAGAATGGATGGCTTTGTACAGTATGTAAAGAATACGGCGAAGATGATGAATATTGCAGGACTAGATGCGCCCAGGGAAGTGAACATCCAAACCGAACGTTCTCTGATCATGAAAAAACTCACATTAACACAATCAGGCATTAAAAAAACGTGCGCAGGTGAGAGAATTGCTCAGAAGAGGAAGTATTTACCAGCAAGTGTACGAGGGCTCCAAGACACAGAACCAAATAACCAAACAAAGAAACAGACTGGTTATCAAAAAGTTTCTGAAAAATCGTACTTCCTTGCACGTAAAAAGTGGGAAGTTTTTTGAGGACGTTGTTGACTTTCTAAAATACTTAGGGGATCAAGATATCACTGATCATCTTAGTGAACGTAGTTCAAGTGCATCATATGGTTCAACGACATCAACCGACGAATTTATACGTTGTCTAAGCGATCACCTAAAAGAAGGCTTTTTGGATCGACTTATATCAGCTTGTAATTTTAGTTTGATTGCTGATGAAACCACCAGCCTAGCAGATAGAACTGAGCTTTCCATATTCCTTCGGTACATAGACTCTGACAGACATGAAGTGAAAGAAGAATTCTTGGGTTTAGTTGAAGTTGTTGGGAGCAAAGGTGCTGAGGCTTTGACGTTAATTTACGCAGTGTCGAAATTAATGAAATACTCGTCAGTAAAAGCTTCAGTTTTTGGATCTGCTCAAACAGCTGCCAAAGAAAAGATTTTGAAACTTCTTAAGGCTGCTGCAACAAGATGGCTATCCCACGGAGAAGCAAAAGATTAGTTAGCAGGTTCGATTCACTTGTTGATGCTTTAGACACGCTAATCAGTGGAAAAGAAGCTTCAGAAATTAAAGGTATAAGAGATGAACTTCTTCAGCCTAACACTTTTCTGATGTTGCTTCTCTTCGCTGATATTCTTACACATGTTAACAGATTTTGGAGATATTTGCAAACTCATAACTTGATTTATAAGTAGTCTTCAAGTTTAAAACTGATGTGAAATCTCCGTTTATGACCGACTTGCTAAGTGAACTACGAAACTACAAATGGACGATCCAGTTTTCTTGGCATTTGAAGTGTTCAACGTAACAGCTAAGTTCTCTTAAGAAGAGAGAAAAAAGCCATTTCCAGTTCTTAGCAAAGTTTTACGGTGAATCGCAATATGCAACATTCAAGGCGACAAAAACAACTGCTTCTGCAATCCTTGAATCATCTGTGATAGAAGAGGAGACAATCGCTTCATTCTTTCAAGATTTCCAGATGTCCGTCAAGAGAAAAGAAAACCAAAGGAATGAGGAGATACGAAAGCTGGTACGTTCCGGAGAGCTCAAGGGAACAGACGTCGAGGAGTACAAGGATGAACACCCTGTCAATCTTTATGACGTTGTTATATCTTTCCATTTCTGAAAAAAAATTGTTGACCCTCGTGACAAAAGTATTAATTTTGCAATTAACAGATTGGACATTAAGTTTGATTTATTGCCTGCTTAAAAAACGCAGCTTTTTAATGGTATAAAATCAAATATTTAAACTTTTGTTTGCTTTGCAAAACATCAGAACTTTATTCACTTTTTTTTTAAACACCCTGTATATGTAACGAAGCTACAATTTTTGAATTTTCGTTTGTCTGCACTCTCTCACAGTTGCCTTTTTCACAAAAAATCAATGTTTTTATGAACTTTTGCCTCTTTACCAAAAGAGTAATTCCACAATTGGCACGAAAACGGCTTTTGGTATCACTGTTCATTTCGAACTGTACAAAACATGGATTGATATTTTTAACTGCACTCCCCAGAGGTGTTCTTTAAATTAATGAAACCAATGCAGTTTTTTTCACCATGTTCTCGTGGCTTAGAAGCAGTCATTGCATTGCTTGCTGTTTTTTGAATCGATACCATAGTTGCTTACCTTTTTTTCAGCAACTTGGAAGCACAAGAACAACACCAAATTAAATTGTGAAAATACGAGAGTGTAATTAATATTAATAGAATAGAACATGTTTGTAATATAACAAATGAAAATGATTTAAGAAGTAAAATAGGAGGGGATTTCAAAAATCTTCCAGTGTACGATGCAAAATATCACTTAAAATCAACAGATCCTGCACTAATCACTTAACTCTTTCCCGACGGTGACTGAGGATTTCGTCCACTTGTGTTCGATGGTTTCTTTCCGCTATAACTTCATAACGGCAAACCCTTTTCCGTAATTCTTTTTGTAAATGATTACGTACTTATTAGCCAATCAACAACGGCTATTTGCTGAGAGATTCCGTGCGTTGTTATCACAAAAACAGACTTTGAAAACAAGATATTTTTAAAATAGCGTCTCGGAATAGGAAGTGTATTCCTTTACAAGAAGCCTTGAACTATTTCTTACAAAGTGATGACAACGACAGTGATATAGACTCTTCTGTTGGTGGAATGAGTAGTGGGGAAGAAGAAGAGCTTGATGAACTTTTAAATGACGATTATAACACTCATATTCAGTAAGTTTCAGTTTTTGTCATACATAATTGTAACGTAAAAAGTAACATTGAATATTTACATGATGTAAATAGTCAAATAAATGGAATGTTTTCTGATATATTGCTTCTGTTTAATTGTAGGCCATATCGCTATTGATGGTGATGATGATGGTGTCCATCAAGAGTCTAAATGTTCTCCAGTATGCCCTCCAGTATCTTCAGACAACAGTGACTCCGATCTCCTTGAAACCGAACCTTCTCCTCCTAGCATAAATTTTTTTCGCGACTCGAGTGTTGAAAGGATATCTAATGTCGTGCCTCCTATTGTTGAAAAGACTATTTTTGAAAATGAACACGTAGAACAGAAACCAACAACAAGTGGTGTTAAACGTAGCATGCCAACCCGAAAGCGAAAGGCAGCCGCACGGCCTGTGACATCATCCTGAACAATATCCGAAAAAGGAAACCAAAAGCAAAATCAAAGGCAAATTCTTCTCATCAGCAAAAAACATTATCATATGATGATCCAGATGACTATGAGGTTGTCCTGCCAGAATTTAATCCTTCCCGTACTCTAGGAGCTCATATAAATGTACCCTTATCCCGTAACAGTCTGACTAGGGCAATCGACTTTTTCACTTGTTTTTCACTGATGAACTTATCAACGAGATTTGCAAGCACACAAACACTTATGCTTGGCAGAATATCTATTCAAATAAGAAGTATGCAGACAAATTAGGGGGATGGAAAGAGACTAATCCAGCTGAAATGTAGAAATGTTTTGCATGTCTCATATATCAAGGGCTGGTAAAGGTTCCAACCTATGATCGCTACTGGAGCACCCGTTCGCTCTATCACGGTTTGAGGGCACGAGTTATGATTTCTCGAGACCGTCTCAAGGCTCTTTTGGCTATGTTACATATTGTAGACCCATCCAGTGAGACTGACAAAGCTGATAAACTCAGGAAAGTTACTTACCACTCATCAATACGTTCAAAGCACAATGCCGCGAGCTGTATCAACCCGATCAAAACGTAGCTGTTGATGAACGCTTGGTCAAGTCAAAACGTCGTTCAGAAATTCGACAATACATCAAGAACAAGCCTGTAAAATTTGGTATAAAATTGTTGGTAGTTGCTGAATCCAAAACAGGTTACACTTGGGATTTCAATGTTTACACCGGCAAAGCCAGAAATCCAAACGATAAAAGTGAGAACGGTTTGGGGTATGATGTTGTTATGGATTTGATGAAGCACCTTATCAATCAAGGATATCGTGTCTTTCTGACAATTTTCATACTTCAGTAACTCTTGTAAGTGCCTTGCATAAACTCAACACTCCATCATGTGGTACTGTAGCAGAGAGCCGCAAAGGATTTCCTGCATGTTTGAAAAATGGAAAACTGTGGAGCAAAAAGTAAAACCGTGGAGACATGCGCTGAAATCGAGATGAGGAGATCTTGGCCGTGCAGTGGGTTGACAACAAATTGGTCACCATGTTATCATCTATCGACAGTGCTAACGATTATGTCGAAGCGAATCGTAAAAAGAAAACTGATGAATATTGTTGCTGTCAAGCAACCTTTTGTCATTCATTGCTACAACCGTTTCATGAATGCTGTTGACCGATCTGATCAGATTTTGGCAAAATATAATCTTTTGAGAAAGTGTGTCAGATGGTGGAAAAAACTTCTTTATTGGATTTCCGTGAAGAACTGATTCGGGATTTGATCGGTCTTGAGGAATTTGCAAATCCTCCTGTACATACATCATATGTCTCATATGGCAAATTTCATTCTATGCATTTACCTAAGTTTGGTGACAAGAGAAGAAACTGTAGAGTGAGTTACACTCAACTGAAGAAGGAAGAAAAACTTCTCTCCTACTGTGACGCTCCGCAGTGTGAGGGTGTACCGTTACACTGTACAGCCGCAAAGAATTGTTTTGCTGTATGGCATAGCTCTGAGTTCCATTCTAAAAACTAATTTATAGTTGTTTTATATTTTATTATTTACATAGTTATGTGGTATTTTAACTATGCTTTTGTCATCTTGGACTTCTTACCATTATAAGTTTTTCAAACCGCAAAAATAGTTTTTATAGTCTAGTGGCTCTCAGGCTTGATTGAAGAATTTTTAAGAGTTTTCTTTTTTAATTTTTGATTACCCCTGCATAGGGCTCCATTTCATTAGTACAAAGTTTGTTCATTACATATAATCATAAGCCTCAATGGCCCTCTTTTTAAAAAAAATATTAAAAAATAATTGAAAATTTCGCTACCCTGTCCGCCATTATGGATTTTGACGTAATTAAAAAATAGAAAAATTTTCATAGACTTGTTACAAATATAATAGACTTTTCTAAAACGTATAACATTATATGTTTTAAACTTATACTTATGAAGATATGCGACGTTTCCGAAGTTCGCAGATATTCGGAAACGAAGTTTCTTAGCAGCTCTGGACGGAGAGCACGGGGGAGTG
>JAUBWS010007673.1:5121-20820 GCA_032270445.1 Darlingtonia californica | reverse complement strand
TAAATGTTCTTATTCAGCGGTAACTTTATGTCAACAAATATGCATTGTTCACCTTTTCATGGTTTATTTGTAACCCACACAGGTGGAGGGCTTATTTGTAACCCACACAGATGGAGGGCTTATTTGTAACCCACACAGGTGGAGGGCTTATTCAAATTTTGATTCCTTGTAGAAATTGGACCCTGTATTTCTAAAAATTGATTTAGTTTATCTAAAAATGGTGTTTCTTCAGTTTCTTCTTTTTTTTTTCAAGTGTTCAAATTTTCTGCGGGTTGATAGAACTAAAAGGCTTGCAATCTCCACCTACCCGATGGTTAAATGTTGCTGCATAAAAACAATCATTCTAGTTGTTGTTATTTTAAAATCATGCCATTTCTTTATTCTTCTTTCAGATCCAAACGGTGGTAATAATTTCTCAATCGTAACGGAAAGAGCTCATGGCGGTGCTCTTAATAATTATATATACAAAAATAAGGTATGATTTTTCCTTTGCAAATGGTTAATATTTCGAAGCGAGATTAAGCCAGACACTAAAAGTGGCTCACCAGATTCGTACTTCATTTGCAAAAAAATATTGGTTGATGGAAGTGACTTTTTAAAAAATGATGCCGTAGAATATTAACGAAAATTCACTTTAATGTTGCCTTGATGCCCCTTTAACAGTTAAATTTCATTTTTATACACCAGTTGGTTTACTACAACAAAAGTAGCTAATATTTTGAATGATTCAATTCATGTTCATTATCAGATTAGGAAGTAAAATAACATTTTTGTTTTTATAGCATTCTTTGGGTGAAAGTGGTGTTGGATATTGTCTCTTTTACGGAAAACAAATTGCATGCGGAATGGAGTACCTGGTATGTCGAGTCAACTTTTATTCTAATTTTTTGAAGATTATCGAATTTTCTGACATTTATCTATTTTGCTTTTTTGCTAAAAATTGAGTCTGATTGTGTTGAGTTCCAGGGCCGACGACACGAAATTGAAAGTGGAGGGGCTCTAATTTTTTTTTTTTAATTTTTGCCCGCCATGGTTGGACGAGGAAGAAAATTTTGAAAATTGGAAACTCTAAAACGGCCTCAGAAGCTGATATTTTTCGCTGTTATAAAAGTGCAGAAAGGAATATAAACAATGAAAAGCATAAAAAACTTGGTTGGTGAAAAATTGGAGGGGTACCCCCGGTGTCGTCGGCCCTGAGTTCATGATCAAGAAAAATAAGTAAATAGGCATGTGGCCAGTGAGGGGCCAAATAGACACGCCTGTTTTTTGCCTTGTCTAAATTCACTCTACAAGACGACACTTATAAATGAGACATTAACGTGACTGTGCTTACGCGGTCAAAGTCATGCTTCAGAGAACTATGTTGTCAGGCAGCTCTTTTGCTTATTCTATATAAAAGACTGTTGAGCTTAGGACTGTATATTTTTGGCAAGTTGAACGTTCAGAGGACCAAAGAATTCAGAATTTTTAATTTTTCACGACATTATAACTAAAACAAAAAAGGTAAATGAAGAACAGCACAGGGTAAAACAATATTCAGACTATCGGAACTGTACCATACCTTAAAGGTAGAAAAATCGGGAAGTATGGTTACATGCATTCTCAGATGATTCACATTTGCAAATTTTTTTGTCTTTCCAAATCAATTAAAATTGGCTTTTTTTTGTTCTCTTTCAGCATAATCGAAAAATTATTCATCGAGATTTAGCTTGTCGAAACATTTTGGTAATGGAGAAAGAACTGGTCAAAATTACCGACTTCGGACTGAGTCGAATCTTTACGGAAACCAATTATTACCGGTCGAAAACGGAAAGGAAAGTGCCCGTGCCTTGGTATGTATAGCGATCGAACGATCTACTAGTTGCTAGTACAGTTACATTTGTATTGCAAAGGGCGTGAGTTCGATTCTCAGTTTTCAGAACTCTGATGTTTGACTCAATATAGCCTATTTGATGAATGCAGGATGTTCGCTTTGCATTAGACGCGGTGACATCAATGTAGATCCGCTCTAGCATTTTTCAAGAAATTAATCATTTTTACATCATTTGTTTGATTTCTTGATGTATCACAGAGCTCTTTGGTGTCTACCCACGGGTATCGTAAATTTGCCATCCTCAGTTGTGGACAGTGGCACTTAATGGGTTTGATCTGGATTGTTCATTTTGCGTAAAACACTCAGATGTTTTAATGATGTTTGGCTTTAGAAAGTAAAAGATATTAATGAATTTTAAATTTTGAATATTGAGATCATGTCACACATCGATTGTACAATGAATTAACTTAGGAAAGGTCTATTGATAATCCTAGTAATCCTAGTCCTAATTCATTTGTTCATCTGAATTTCAGGATGGCTACTGAGAGTATTGGGGAACATAAATATACTATAGAAACAGACTATTGGAGCTACGGTGTCACTCTATGGGAACTCTTCACCATTCTCGACAAAGACTATCGGAAACACTTTGTACTTCCTTACGAAGCTGAAGGAATCGAAAGTCAAAACGTAAGTAAGGCATTGACGTTAGTTGTGGCGTTCCACTCCGAAAATGAAAAAAGAACATACTCCAACGCACAGCAAATACCGATATTAGGCCGATCTCACTTTTAGAATTAGCACTATTGTTTACACTTTTGTTTGATTCATTTATAGTTACTGGACTTCCTATTAAAAGGAAACAGATTATCGAAGCCCAAGTTATGTCCTGAAAAATTATGGACTGATGTAATATTACCGTGTTGGAATGAAGAACCCAGTAAACGACCGTCGTTCTACATCAGTGGACTAACGTTGAAGAAGTTAATGACTGAAATAGAGTTTTGTTTGGGGTAATCTTTCTAAAAACATGACGCCTTACAGACCTCTTTAAAACACTCAGAACGTTGAAGGTCGTCTTTAATGCATTCTGAAACGTTCAAAAAACGTCTTTTAGACGTCTAGACGATAATGTCGAAGCCTAACGAGTTCTTTCACCTTTCTCTCGGTCTTAAAGTTGGTTGAATTACTTGTGGTTTCAATGTTCATGGATATCACTCTGGTCATTTTAAATACTGTCAAATTAGAAGGGGAATTTATTCCGAACATACACCTTTCCTGAGATTATTTTTACCTAAGTCTCGTTTCAAATCAAATTAAGCCATGACAACAGACAAATTACCGATAAAAGCTTATAATAATGGTACATATGGGAGTTTGTTGTCAAGACAATTGATTTGGAAAAGTGGCCTGACTTGAAAATAACAATCTTGGGAAAGGTCTATTCTCGATTTTTCTAACGTTAAATTTCAGTGCGGTGAAGAATTTTGTGATGCTCTTTCCCCTCTTTATTTAAGTACCATTTACGTAACAAATATTTAAATGGTGGTAGAGTGTGGCTTCAGACCTGATATTGTCGTAGGCGAATTCAAGAGGGGAGGGAGAAGCTTTTGATAATGATTTTTCAAACACTTTTCTAGCGCCCTAACGTACCCTTTTTTAAAACCTGATTCGCCTATGACAGTTGTCTTATCAACTAAATTTTGACACTCAGAATGCATTTCAATTATTTTTTTATATTCGTGCTCGACCCATCAGTCGAGTTAGGTTTTGAGTTTATCATTTATATAAATATAATATTTAGTACTTATATATTTTATTTGAATTCCTATATAATCTATATGTATATCGTAATTAACAAAGTTCATGAATGGGGGTGCCCAAGTATTTACTACTTTTTCATACATTTTCATACAAACAGAATCAAAAATTAATAGATCGTGGTATACTTTTTAGAGTGATTTCTCTCGTAGTTTCCATCATTAAAACAATTGTCAGCAAAGTATTGTATTCGTCTTTTTTGGATATTCGACTTCTAAAAGTCTTAGACTAGTATTTCCTTAATCAAATGTCAGTACTCAAAACGAAATGCTCACTGGATTTGTGGGATAAAGATTTGACGGGTCTAAAATTTTGCGATTTCGCGAATTGGAATTCATCCAATTTGAGATTCAATTCACAAGATTTTAACTTAGCAAATGGAAATTAAATATGCAAATACAAAGTTCTAACGGATTTTCGGTAAATTTCGCGAACCATGAAATTAAAAATCTCAGGAATGACATGGAGGGAAATTGAATCATTTTGCGAATTTTTATTCCTGAAAAATTAAGACTTTGTCTCGCCGATTCATTGGTTGAATGGACGTAAAGTCTGGAGTGATAGTTCAAATAATGTTTGGATTGATACTTTTAAAAATTGATAACAAGAAACATGACACAATTGATTTTCTGCTTACCCTTATTCTGCTCACTGCATTTAATGTTTACCTTTCTGATCCAGTAGGAAATACGTTATTGTCAGAATACTCCTTTCCGTTAAAGAACCCTTACCATAGAAATACAGATCTTACCTCCTTTTGAAAATTTAAGGGAATTTAAAGAAGAAAATTTTCTTTAAAAATGTATACAAACAGGTTCACACTTCGACGTTCTCAGGAAACTTGAACTTAATCACGAAAGATCAAAAGTCTTCCCGGAAAAATTCTGACTATAAAGTAGTTTAAATTAAAGGTTATGGACCTGGACTCGTGTGTCTAGGAGCTCTACGTCCAATGCACCAGGGAGCGGTCCCGGTCAAGAAATAGGCTCTATCCAAAGATTCAAAAAATTCCCGGCACCCATGTGGTTAAGATTAACAATATTTGAACTGTTTGCTAACTAAGGTCCGCTCTCTGGTGCATGGGTCGGAAATTCCTTGTCTCTATCCAGGGATCGAAGATCGCACAAAGTTTTCTTGTCTACGCATTGGATATTAGATAGCGTGCAAGATTTGGTAAATTAACTTTACAGCGTACTAAACGTCCGAATACGGGTTCCGTATATTATGGATAAAATGTATACATTGAAGAGATTAGTCCATATACCGTAATATACAGGACCGTATTCGGTCGATGAAATGAAAGTGTATCGGTATCTTTTTTTCTTTAGCCTTTTCTATTATCTGTCAAACTATGAAAAAGGCATCGATTGTACCTCTTCCGGGTCGGAAACCGTACTGACTTTCAGTGAGTTTACCAGCTTTCTTTTCTGTCATTCGTTCCATCAGCACTCTTAAGAAAATCTTTCCGGGGATAGATAGCAGGGCTATTGCGCGATAATTGCTTCTAACTAATTTGTCTCCTTTTTTGTGGACAGGCGATACAACCATTTTGGAGAAGTCTGGGGGTCTTTTCACTTTCCCAGATTTGATTAAAGATTTTATGCAGAGCATCAACCATCGTATCTCCACCAGCTTTTATTTGTTCCATCGTGATTGAGTCGAATCCTGGTGCTTTCTTTGTTTTCATTTTCTTTATAGCATTTTTGTATTTCTTCTTTGGTTATTTCATTAAAATTTGTATCTGGTTCAATTTGTGCATCATGTTTGGAGTCTAGCGCGTTTTCGTCATGTGGAAAGGATGTGTTCAGATGATTTTTGAAATAATCTTTCCATAATTCTAATATTTTGTTTTTCTGAAAATGTTTTACATTGTTATCATCTTTAATTGTCGGTAACGACTTCTTAGGTTTCCCTTCGAGTTCTTCTACGGATTTGAACAAATTGTAACTATCATTTCTACGAAACTGCTCTTCCAATTTGGCGACCTTCCCCTGCAGCTGTTGGATCTTTGCCTTTCGTACAGCGGTTTTGAGTCGTTTGTTGAGGACTCGGTAATTATCACGGTTCTGTGTTGTTGGGTTATTCAACATACGTGTTCTTGCGTTCCTTCGCTGGGCACATAGCTCTACCTTTTCCTGGGACAAGCCTTCCACAGCTTTACGTTTACGAAGTCCTACGGTTTCTTTAGTAACTTCGTTAGTAATATTCTTGAAGTCAGTATAGATCTCTTCAACGTCTGCATTTGGGGCGATGTGTAGCAATGGCTCAAACCTTCCGCCAATTGTTTGTTTAAAGATTTCAGCATAGTTGTTATTATTGAGTTTGTCCACATCAAACCTTATCACTTTCTTTCTGGGTTTTAATTGACGTCTTTTCGGAAGGTTGAGCTTTGATATCAGGAGGGAATGGTCAGAATCAATGTCCGCTGAGTTATATACGTGGCAATCTTTAATCAGATTTAGGTTTTTGTTTTGTACCAGGATGTAGTCCATTTGGTTTCTGGTTTTGTTGTCAGGAGAAATCCATGTAACCAAATGTCCAAATTTATGTTTGTACAATGTATTTACAATTCGCAGAACTGGAGGAGTCTTTCGCCTCTGGCATTTCTGGTGCCAATTGCATATCTGCCAGCAACAGCTGGCCATACGGTGTAAGCGTCCTTCCCAACTTTTGCATTGAAGTCTCCAAGTATCATAACAGAGTTCTTTCTCGGGAGTTTATTTATTTCGTCCTGTAGGTTATTGTAAAGTAGGTCGATTTTCACATCGGCATAAGAACTATCCGGTGCGTAATTCTGGAAAATTGTAAGGGGACCAGTGCGCGTTTCAATTCCAATGCTAATACTGGCATAAACCTTTCAGATATGATTTGGTAGTCGGTTAAACATTGCGCGTGCTCCTTTTTGATGATGATAGCAACGCCTTGCCGATGGATTTTGTCTTTCCTAGAGGAAGTAAGAACGATAAAACCATCTTCTTCCCATGATTCAGGTGTCTCATTGTTCCAGTGAGTTTCTGAAATACCTAAAACGTCTACTCGAAGTCGGGTCATCTCGTTTAGTAAGTGTTCGATTTTCCCTTCTTCCTTTAAAGTACGTGCATTCCAAGTAGCAATATTTACTGCAGTGCAGTCTTCGGGCAGTTTCCTGTCGCACCCCTGATTGTACACCCGGACTAGGGGTCGATTTCTTTGTTGTGGATACATAAATGTAGATTGAGAAAAAATATCAAAATCAGGAACTTTCTCAAGGTAGCCTTAATGTACCAGGGCAGAACTTGCCGAGGAGTGTCCTTCATTCGCAGTGGTTCTCCTGACCAAGGAGCCGACAGATTCTGTGCAGACGCTTCTGGAATTTGTTTACCTTTAACCCTGGCAGGGCGGCTGCCGGGTACTATGCCTTGCCGAAGGGCAACCCGAGATTTTGTCCGGGACTGCTTATTGGGTATTTGCAGCTAACCTCCAAATCTGGAGGCTTTTCCCCTATCCACAATGGTGGATGGGAGTTATCATCACCGTCACCACTAGAATTTCACGCCATGTAGTACTATGATTTCCTCCTAATGTTTTGCAAATAGTCATCAAAAACAAAATGGCAAAACTCAAACCCCTTCATGACGTGTGTTCACGGGGGATTGTAGTAAAGGGGGGGGGGGGATCGGATGCGGCCCTTTCTGTTGTATGCCCAGGTGGGGCAGACACAGTTTTAACACGATTATGACAGAGGACACTTCGCTTATAAAACCACAAATTGCTTGTCAGCCCAAATTGGCTGTTTGAAACAGTCAATTTTGGCTCGAGTGGGTTTAGATTATGCGGCAAGTATTGAAGATGAAAATTTATAGTAAAAGTGGCAGCTTCTTGGGTTGTGCGAAGATCTGACCACAGATTATGCAATTATGTCATGTATGTCATGTGGCAGCTTCACAGTCCTTTGTAACTCTTTTTTATCTCGTCCTAACAGTACAATCCCCGTTAAAGTAAACGATTATTTGAAACAAGAACGCCAGCAAATATTATAGTTTGAAGATAGGTAGATATAATAAAACATTAATAAAACATCAAAACTAAATATCATGTGACCAGTGTGTATTTTACAGACCAGAAATTTTTTTTTGATTTTCGTGGTCTGTACAATCCAGTTGGTCCAGTGATACATTCATGTTTCATTCCTTTTTACATACCATCAAAATGTCAATTTAAAACGACTACCAGACGTAAAGTTGTTGAGAATTTAAGATTTGTTCTTTAAAATACCAACCAGACAGGTAAACTGAAATTTGAAATTTTCAGAATCGCCTGACATTAACATAAAAAAGTCTTGGTTAAAATTTTAGGTCCTCAAGTCCTTGGTACACGTGGTTTTTTTAGATAATTGTATTATTATGCATTATCTTTGAGTTTTTGTGTACCTGCTTGTTAAGTTCACTATAGTTCGAGAGTCCCTTAATCTCACAACCTCCAACTAAGATTCAGGCAAAAACCCCTGAAGACGAACAGAAGGGGGAGATGGGTACTTGCCATTACGAAGTTGGCGGTATGTGCCACCCGAGGCTCCATAACCATGTTTTAAGGGGCGGACAAATTGGTAAGAATTAATAAGAGCCCCTAGGTAATCTGTTTGTTGTTGCGGTGTGTTACAATAAAAAACTTCTTCTGTTAGAGCGATCGTGGAACAATATAGTCTTGGAGCCAAATTCATTATCTCGCAAACTGACAATAAATGTTTTTTGCAAATTTGCCAGTCCACCTCTCGGTTAGGCAAAACGCCCCTTGGTTCCCTGAATATTATATTAGTCTCATTCGCCGACCCTCCAAAAGTTACCGTTTTTTAGAAACCCGTGTTCGCAGAGTGATATAAAACAGCCTAGATGAATATCCCAACAATTAAGTACATTCTGACGTCAACATGTTATTTATCGTTGTAATGATGTCTTTGGAGCTTTAGATGGATTAATTTATGAATGAGATGACGTCACTATCGTAGCTGTTAATGCTTTTACAACTGGCTGAAAGGCTTAGGAGTAATATCGGACATTGTAAACAGACATGTCGAAATAGCACTAGTCTGCTTTTGAGGCGCGTTCGTGTAGGACGTGTAGCAATCTGATTTGCAGCCGAAACTTTGGTTTATTTTAGAAACACTAGACTTACAGTAGGCTATCTCGATAAGTGGCACTCTGAATTAATGAGACTTTATACAAATCGTTATAGCAACATTGGACTGTTAGTGTCAGTCCCTTAAGAGATTATTTCATACAAAACACTTCGGATAACTGGAACATTCGTTAAGTGGGACATTTATCTATTCATTCCCTGTATATTTTTGCTTGTTCAGTGTTCAACTTATCGAGAGTATAAACAAATCCGTTCGATATGAAAACGGTAAAATCGAGAATATCGATGTTTTTCGTTTCTTGTCAGTATAAATCACTTGTCCATGTGTTTGACTGAACAGACTACACGTTTTTTCTATAAGAACAAACCATATGAGAACGTAAGGATTCAATGACAAAAAGAACCTGTTATCTAACAGGTTATTTATCTATAACAGGTTTTTAACCATCTAACGCCTGAGACTTGTTTAGAGTCTCTACCCGCCATTCGCTCTATATACCAAAATAACACTCTCGATGAGTAGGAAAAAAGTACATCAAAATTAAAAATGGCCTAATTTTTGGCGTTTTTCTTAAATTCATGAAGATAACCTATACCCCTAAACAATGGCTAAAAGATAACCCAATTATGGATAATTTGTTTTGCTGAAAATTTGAAATTTTCCATTTTTCTCAATGCAACCAACAGGTCAACCTCGTTCCCAGGGCGTCTTTCTCGCTTTTTGGTATGCTGACAGCGCAAGAGAAGGACGTCCTTGGTTGACCAACAAGCGTTAGAGGGTTAAGAATATTTTAAGGTTTCAAAAGGCTAATTTCTTTAGAAAATTTTTGAATTTGATACAATTTTACTTTGTTTTTGATACAATGCTAGAAACCGCAGAGGAGTAAACGACTTAAAAATTGTGTACGAGATTTTGTTTTATTGTGATTTCTCTGATTGGTGGGTTTGTGATTCTTTGGTCAAAATTTTTCTGAAGTGTACAAGATTTTTTGGTACTTTATTCCTCACCAAAGAGATATGAAGTAGCTTAGATGGCATGATGTAAAAGTTGTTTTGGATAGACTAGACTTGTCAATTATCGCACGAAATCTCATTCGTTATCTTTGGTATTGTACGCTGCTATTATTTTTTAACAAATGGCAATGTTGCTGTTGTTGCAAATTTTACTAAAATGGATCACGACTCATGATAAGAAATGGGAAAATCCATCTAATTACATCAAATTTGCTTACTTAATCACTTTTCGATTAATGATTAATGATTTCATGATAACACAGGAAGGGAACAATTTTCTTAACTGAGTATTTAAATTCGTAATTGCAGAGAAATTCGTTGGCAAATAAAATTGGTTACCATCGCTCAACCACAAAATAAGACCACAAGAATGTCCAAATTTATCTCTTGTTTCGTCTCCACTTATTAAGCTTTATGTCGATCATAATAAAAACATTTGTAATATTTCTGACGTTATCAGGCACTCCAATCAATCAATATCAACGTCCAAGCTTTTGTAGTAACAAAACGCTCAAATTTTCCAAAAATAAGAACATAAGTTACGTAACGTACTTTGACCACGTAAGGCTGATTGTGAATGAGATTTGCTGAAAAATGAAATTTAACGGACTTAATTTATTTATACAAAAAAAGTGAGTTTTTCCAAGACCTTTTTTTAATCTGGAAAAGCCAGTCCCCACCTACGTTGCCTTAGAACAACAAAGGAAGCTTGCGAAAAGCATCTGTTTGTTACATTTCATATAAATTTCCACAATACAGTTTAAATAAGTCGGATTCATTTGGGAAGAAAACATCAATAAAATGCATAAACAGAGTATAAACTTAACGTGGCCTTGGATATTAAGTTCAGAATTTAAAGGGGACCATTGACAGCCGTTCCAAACCGGTGTTACAAGGATATGATTTAGCATAGGTTTCTCATATGTATAGTATACGTTTTTCTTTTTGGCTGAGATTTAGGCTTTAAAACAATAGATCTATTGTTATAGAACAAAAGAAATTAAGCATTTCGCCCAGCCTGAGCTCAAAATCCAATATGCTTATAAAAAACGTATATGAAATTAGATTTGAGATGACCCCTCACACAAAGCTTTCTCAAATTACAAAAACAAATTTTTTCTTTTTCTGCTTGTCACTGTTTATCATCTCTTGACAATGAACACAGTGACACTTAAATACTTTTCAAAACGTACAAGTGCCAGTTAGATCTTATTTCACGTCAAAATATATGGAAATTCAGTCGGGGTAGGGAATATACATAAAATGACAACAGTTCTCTCATTTTTGATATTCTCTTAAATATATCCACAAAATAATCTGTGAACCTACAAGATAAACCCTTCTTCTAATACAAAAAGACAAAAACACAATTTTCTTCTTCATAAAAACAAGATTTCATACTTCGGAATTCCTTATAAAAATATTAAAATTACATTATCTACAAAAAGTTGTAAATTATAATGAATCTAACTGTATATTATATAATATTAAATTGATACCAGTTTTCTGAATAATTTAAATAAACAAAAACCGAACAAAATATTTTACTATGTTAAGAAACATCGTCAAAGTACATATTGCTAAGGACAGAGTAATAAACACTCAACCTGAAAAAAACACATGTTGTTAGTCAGGAAGCCTGTTTGTTTATTTATTTTCACCTTATATAGAGACAGTCTGCTAGCGGACGTCATGTTGGATACATGAGCGAAAACAAACAAGTTCACTGTCCAAAGTAAATATTGAGTCCTTTGTCGAGTCAGATTTCAAGTCAGATTTGTGACATTTTTTGCTTACATTGCAAAAATTCAATCAAATTCCTCAACAACAACGTTATGAAGTTAATAATGAATAAGTAAAAAAATAGCCTAAAATCAAAAAGAAACATAAATTAAATCTACAAACTAAAACAATTTTCTTAATAATATATATATAAACTCTAACAATTTTATTTTTTCGTTTAAATATGTATATATAGATATTTTCTGGTTTTATTATATAAAATACAAAAGTAACTATAATAATAAACAATATTACAATATCTTGCAGACTCAAAAGAACTTCATATGTAAACAAGTTAAAAGGCAATAAAACATGCCTGAAATATTCGTTCTTAATAATACATTTATATATAATACCTCACTAAGTATCCATAACTTTAATATTTGTATATATGCTTTATACTACATAAGTTGTCAATTTTGAAAATATTATTTATACAAATTAATTCCACATAACTTAATTTTATTAAAGTTAAACATACTAAGAACATGGAAATGATCATTTTCTATTTTTGATATCAAGCACAGCTCAACCTCAAAATAATATTAGACCACTTTACCATGTAGCAGATACAGCCTCAAAATATACTTAATTGGTTCTTTATTTTAAGAAGATTTAGTTTTCAAGATGTTTTAGATTTTTTTAAGAGGCTCTATCTACTGGTTGAAGATGTGAGTGTTAAACTATGAAATAAATATTTTAAAAACCACTACATCCCAACCAAAACTTGCATGATTTGGTCAAGTTCTTGAAAAAACGAGTCAGGTTGACAACGATCATACTCTGAAGCACAGCTTCTTGGAAAAGGTTTCCAATCTTTGTTAGATCCATGCATATTTCCTGCAATCAAATTGCTATCAAAATCATAAAGTGAAATGTCAACATCAGTGAAATTATTTCCTATTTCAACAGCATCTAGAATAGGTCTGTTATTATTGAATGATGGTAGATTTAGGCTGTCCCACATGAAACCAGAAAGATATCCGATTGGTTTGGATGGTGCACCAAACTCAGTCATTGAGCTTTTCCGGTGGTCTCCTATTGCTCCAAATTTGTTTTCTTTTTTGTCGGGTAAAGTTTCCTTGATTGTGTATGTAATTTGCATGTCTGTTGGTGGTGCATGTAAAGAGGAATGATTTTGTTCAGAATAAGAAGGGGAGAAATAGTTATCGATATCCATTTGTACATCGTCATTTTCATAATGGTACTGAGCATCAGCATACTCTGCTAACATTTCATTGTCCATTTCCCGTTCAATTTCTTGAACAGTATTATTGATGATAACTGTCCTAAGAAGTGAAGGTTCTTTTCTTCCATTCCTCTTCTGTAATTTACACATTGACATATTTAACACCATTTGTCTTAAAGTTATTCTTTCATTCTTGTCTGCATCTGAGAGTCGTCGTTTGTGTGGTCTTGTTTCAATCATGGTTAAATCTAAATTAATATGCATTGTGTTTATAAAAACTCGGTACTTTAAGTATAAATAGTGCATTCCTATTTCGATTGCTACCTACTAAGATCAGAATGCATGAAAAAAATCGTCAGAGAACCTTCTTTAAATTCCTTCCTTCCGATAAACTTACCAGGGCCAAAGCAGGAGGTTGCTGAATATACTTCATTTTCAAAGAATAATAGCATATATAAAAGCTTAAAAATGTTCGACATGAACATAAAAGTGAAAGTACTAAGTAAAATTAAACCTCTTTACTTACAAGGATAGTGTATTTTGAGGATATTTTGGATAGTTTTTCACAGATTGTCTTTCTCTATCTTGGTGTAGACGAGAATAAAATACGTTCAGTCACGCCAATCTCTAAAGTAGTGTTTGTTTCTTTGCTTTTACTTGTCTGAATCATATACAAGTTTTTACTCAAATCTATTACTAGTACGTGCGTTCACGGATTTAACAATCTGTCTTTCAAAACAAAGTTTGAATAGCATTGTGGGACTCAAACCTAGTCTTCCTATGCAAGAATGAATATTTCGTAATTACTCACATATCAAAAAACATAAACAAACCCTCCTCCATCACCCTTCGCTTTTGATGTTTTAATATGTATGCGAGACACCACGCACGCTCGCACCTGCAGTTAGCACACGCCAAAGCATCAAAACTAAAGCATAGAAAAAGATTTCGAAGAATTGAGCAAAAAAATGTGCACTATATTTTCCCCAAATATATCTCGTTATAGTGTGCGTAGTTTTTGGTAAATAACACCTCATTGGAAAGATAATATTGACTGGAAAAATATAACGTTAAAAAGATTAAAAACTTTTCTAAATTAAAAAAAGAACAAAAATGAAGAAGAAAAAAAACGAGTGAGCTTTTTATCTACCTATTGAACAGCTTTCATTTTCAGCTAGTTGAAACTTAATCTTTTCCGATTCCAGATGTTAGGGAATTTTTCAAAAATATTTCCTAGTTTTTGATTTATAGAGTCCCGAATAGGGGCATAGAAAAACCTCTGAATTTGTCATTGACTTACAAAAATACGGCAGGAAAATATATTTTCCCGACCGCCGTATCGGTGGGTCTTGTACATGCTAGCTAAACCATATACTTTTCATTATTTCAACAGGCTGAGAGCCAGTCTGGCTATCTTCCAACCGTGTTTGTTCATTAGCAAAATAGTGAAAAAAATAATAAATTTACAAGAAATTATTGGTTTCAATAATGTTCTTTTAGACAAACATCCTTATAAAAAAGTGTGCATGAAGCCAATTCATGACTCTATAAGGAAACATTTGTAGCATTCACATCAAAACATTTCATAACCGCACGATGACAAAATAAATACCGTTATACATCAAACCAACTTCGTTTTCAATCTCCTTATCTTTATGTTAACTTAACTGTTTGCGTACATGCGCTAAGCAGGGGGTCATTTATCTAGCACGTATTTGCTCTTCCGTGTCAATTTTGTAATTCCCAGTGCTTATTCATAAAGCAATTAGTATCTTAGACAGCTCTTTTAGCAACAATATGATGATATCATCATCATTATATCAATATGTATGGAAAAGATTTCGCATGCTAAGCTATTTTTCCAAAGGTATCTCCGTTAACAGTGGTGCAATATCTCGTCGCTCCATAATTATCGACATCGTTGCTAAGATGTCCGGCACGATAATATTCCAAAGCCTTTACTGAGAGCTTGTGTGTGATATTTTAAGGGAGATATACTGACAACGTAAAAGATGGAAAAAAGTACTGAAATTTGAGATATCTCATTAGTGTACGTGTAGAAACAAGTCAAAGTAAAACATTATCCTTCTCCTTTCAAAGTTTTCTTTAGTATACAGACTTACCCCTAGATATGAATGTATTTAAGTAATATACAATGTAATAACTTCATGCATGTTATAATTTAATTTGATAATGCCAAAATTTTCTAGGACTTCTAGGGATCTAGAAAAAGCTCTAAAATGTAAGCTTACTCTTGACTTTCAGGGTTCACAGGGTATATTAGCTATGGGAATTGTACATAACCCTTACGCATAAAATTATGAGTATGCTCTGCTTTAGTAATTTTACAACTGCAAATATTTTACTGAATATTAACTGAGGTCGGAAGTTACAGAAATGAGTAATGTGACGTAGGTTTTGAGCCTCCTGAAAAATATTGATAAATTTACCTTAATATGAATTTGATGATATGATTTATTTAATTGGAAAATCTGTACCATGCTCAGGGACTTACCACTAAGTGCGCAACAAGCACAATTTGACAGAACTGCCAAACTGAGGACTGAATAAATAATAAGGAAAGGTGAGCACACATCTAATTCAATCTAAGGATATATACTTTAAATAACCACTTATTTTGTTCTTTGTTCATCCAAAATCCAGGGAGTCTAAACCATTACGGAAAATAACGAAAAACCTTTTTTAGTGCAAATGTAAGAAAGGAAGAACAAAATGCTGTCATGTACTTCAGGTTCACAAGTTTTCTCTACTAATATAAGATTGTATGGATATAAATTCAAGTCTCGTGCTGCGCATTCTCGAGTTGGTTTCAAATTTGAATTGTAAAAGTCTTTGAAATTGATGATAGGGGGAGGGGGTCCGAATAAATCAAGGGGTGGGGGTTGGAAAATTTTTCACAAATTAACAATCTGGGGGGGGGGGGGGGAGGGACGATTATTCGGTA
>JAUBWS010007562.1:0-20822 GCA_032270445.1 Darlingtonia californica | reverse complement strand
ATCCATTCAATTCATTCATACATTCACTCATTTATTTATTCATTCGTTCACTTTCTAAGTTTGCCCAAATTTTAGTGCAGTGTGTTTCCAGGAAGGCAGGGCCCCTTTGATAGCAGTTCGCAAAGAACTGAAAAAGCCTAAACTGAATAAAACAATGAGAACATAAAAAATCTGAAAAGAAGTGTAAATCAGGTGTTACCTTTTGCATCGACAACAACATATTGCATGGATAGCAAAATGACCTTCAAAACTAATATCATCTTTGTCATCATCTCGTTTGCTCTTCTAATTTTCAAATTTTGATATTGTATATTCTTATTGATTTTTCAACTGAAAACTAATAGGAGAAAACAGTAAAGTTTACCCAAAATCTGTGGAAAATTTGCGTTTCACCACGTCTCTTAAACGTACTGAATGTTTTAGTAACATTCGCAGGCTTGAACTGTGGAAAATTTTTAAATATGCTTCGTCAGGATATTTAACTACTTCTGTGTCGGGAATTTTCAACATTTTAAGAATCTTTGACAAGGATCGCTCCCTGGTGCATGGGTCACGGAGGTCTCTACCCATGGGTCCAAGATCGTAAAACTTTTATAATTCCAAATTTCTTAGAAATTTCTCAAAAATACCAAAACCATAGTAAAGACATTAAAAAATCACGTTCAATAGGACGAACTAGTCACTGAAGACGCCTACAAGACGTTTTACTGTAAAATTCTCATTGATAGTAGTTTTGCATTTTGCATATTGTTGTATTATGTACCAAGATTTTTCGATAGATCCTAAAATCGAAAGCTGAATGCAATTCGCATCTCTTTATTGTCTTCGAGGCTAGATTTCACTAAAACTTTACTTACCGTTAGAGGTGACCAGCATTCCAAATGCTGTTTTTCTATTGTAAAGTCAGAAAAATAAGTTTTGAAGACGCCCTTTGAAAAAAAACTGCCACGTTTGTATACTATCAGACAGAGGTAACTGTAAACTGTTACTGTTGGTTATTTTTAGAAACCGATTTAGAAGAATTGCGGTAACCTGTTCTAGGAGTGTTTTGCAAGCAAGTACAAGAATGTTCCGTCAAATGTTTGACCATTTTGATTGTCGGTGAGTTGCATAATTTATCATATAAAGTCTACTGAAAGTCAGACTTGTTATTTATTAATATATATAATGTTGACTCCCGGGTCAAATTCAACTGTCAGCGAGGTGTGCCGAAGATACCAGACAGACCACTACAATGGAGATCATTTACAAAAGATTTGACAGCTTTTCGTAAGTAGCTTTCTCTCCATCGTGGTTAGTAGGTCGCATGTTATACTTTTAGAGGTGAAAAATAGCTCTATCTTTCTCACACACTCTCTCTATTTTTCTCACTCTAAATATACATGTACAAATATAAGATATTTTTTATTTGTCTAGTGAGATATACGTACTAAATCAAATTTCATGTTGTGAGCAGCATGTGGGAAAATTATTAGATTTTTCTGAATGATCTCATTGGAAAATTAAAGTCTGAGAATGTTCTCGATTCACACCTTTGTTTAATTAACAATGGCTACGGAGATTTTGATTCCAAAATTTTAAATTTTAAATTTGGAAATCCTAAACAGGGACTATTTGTCAGCGGATTTTTGAAGATTTGCTCGATTTCTGGGATAATTTTTGAAGAGGCTAGAACTTAAAGGGACTTCGAACTTGCAAACCCACCCAAACTCACCCTTGCAGACGGTAGACGATATATATCTGTGCTCTTTGAAGGTTGAGCACCCCTTGTTCACGCCCCTCTCCCAAGTTCTTGGAACCCCCACATTTACCCCTTTGACTGCCTAGGTCCGCTTATATGGACATGGCTGAGAAATTTTTTTGCGACCAGGGAGCGCTTTCGTCTGCTTTATTTTCTACTTCTTTAATGGAAGAGGGTATTTTAGAGATTTTGCGGCGAGGACCTCTTAAATTTTCATTTGTTGGAAAAAATTTACGCAATCCATAGAAATATAAAGTTTTTGCAGAAAATCTTTTTCGATATTTGTGTCTTTTCGTGCGCTCTTTTTTTTTATTATGAATTTTATAAAATGTTATGATAGCTATGCCGTGGAATTTTACAAATTTTAGAAATCTTTAATTTTTTTGAATTTCAAAATTTGGAACACTGCGGAAATAAAAATTTGTGAGTATGACAAAACGAAAAAATCGTCTGAAAACAACTCTTCCACTAAAGCACAATATTCCCAAACCTGAATTGATGTGTAAGTCGTGTTATTCGCTAGTTCCAATGAAAAAATCATGATACTTCTCTTACCGTATGCTACACAAAAACATATAAAGCAAATTTGACTCTGAATATCCTTCTGAAGCTTTGATATTATTATCGGCCTATGTCATACTAAAGACATGAGCACCCCTGTCAACATTAAAAATTTTCATCTGTCAAATCTATCATAAAAAGCATTAGTAAACTAGACAAAGATATCGAGACGAGAAGTTTTCTTACAGTCAAAATAAAAACAAAAAGCATAAAGTCTGGTAGAAAAAAATTCATCGTTAAAGGTCTTGCTATGTAGGTCACTAAATGTGACTTTGTTGTTTTTCTATACTATACACCAGATGTCTTATGTAAGTCGCTTGAATTGAAGTTCTTCACCACTCCTTGAAAACTTTCTCAGCGCTACAAGTACACTAGCTTCAAAACGAATTTGTGTCACTCAAGTCACGTTTCATGTCTGTAAAGTGTAATTTGTAATGTACCCCCACAGGCTGTGTTCTTTATTTATTTTTATTTGGGAATAATCTAAAGGGAGAAAGCTATTGCAGGTGGAATGTTTTGCATTTGACGCCTGTCCACGAAAATTGTTTTGTCTTGCGGAAAACATTTTTTTCTTGGTTGGACGAGTTCAGGATAATTTGTCGGATAAAACAATACCGCAAATTTAATACAATACAAGAAGGAATTCAGTGGATGATAAAATGAATTAAACGCTAAATGCTAACTTTGAAATAATTTGGTAAAATGAACTGTGACTTATTTTGAAAATTGAAAAGATTGACGAAATTCTTAAAGTGACGAAAATTTTTACCGAAAATAATTTTTTCCGCAGGATTTTTGATTACCCAAATGCTTTATAGATGTATATAGTATATAGTATTTTATCACATCGTAATTTCAAAAAATTAAAATTTCAACATTTTCGTCCGACGAAATGTTTTTTTGCTATATTGTCTTTTCCGTACCTCAATTTGCTCCCTTTACTATTCTCGTGCGAAATCATCGCACTTATTCAAAATATTGACTAAAACCATTAATTCTTTGTAATTCCAACACAATCAAACAATCAAAGCTAAACACAAGACATCCGTAGCTACTAAGTTGCGTGGAGTAGTCTTCACGATTTCAAACTGCACTAAGTGTTTTTCTCACTAATTGAATTAGTTCACCAAAGTTGTAACCACTGTCAACAAGTGCCAGTGCCGCAAGCCATAACTTAGAATAATAAACAAGTAAAACTGTGCCAAGTCATTTGAAAGACTTGACTTCCTCTTCCCTTTGCAAATGACCCTGTGTTATTCCTTTGATATGCCTATGCATCTTGTTTTCTCGGTATTTTTATACCTTCTGAAGTGTAACCTGACTCACTGTGACACTTTTTGATGATTCTCAAAATATTTGATAGACGGAATTTCTTTTTTGTAGACAATGATATAGATACGCCATTATTACGCCAACCGGAGATTTAATACGTAGAAATTGTTTGCTCAAATGTTCATTGAGAAAAAGATTGTCTCGTGTAACTGGAGTACAAGCCATTGATGAAAAAACTTCTCATTCATTCTTGAAATTGAAATAGAGAAACAACCAACGTAAGTGTTTTCGCCGACAAGGAGTTTGCAGTCTCGACTTAACTAATTAATCTTTTTGTTGTTGCAATTTCATATGATATCAAATTTTACGCAAAGAAACTAAAGATTCAGGTTTTCTATTATCATTTCAAATCAATTAATTGTACACTATTCAAATACATTTGCAATCAGTGCAAATTTAGGGAAAAATTTATTGTATTAGCATTACCTTGAATAACTTTACACGGAATGAAATGAAATAAGTTTAAAAGCAATTTTTTTAAAAAATTGATTTTTACGAAAAATTATTTTTGATGAATAAGTAATTTATATGTATAAAAATCATGAGTTTTTAAATCATAGGACCTTGTTGTAATTATAAAAAAGTGACAAAAAACCATAGCCGCTGACTAAAATTTCCAATTTGAAAGGTAAAATTAGTCACATGCAAAAATTGTTATCTTTAACAAGACAGCTATGGATTGCTTTAACTACCATTTTATTGCCATTCTTTGGTGGCATATCACTGTCTTTTATTCAATCAACAAGTCCAATCACTTGAAATCTTGTAAAACTCCAGCTTGGTCCGAAAACTTAATCATAAATGTTAAAATGTCAAGACAAAAGTTATTACTTTGGTCATGAATTAGCAAGTGGCTTTTAATCATTCTGATTTTCTGTTTGAGAGACTCTTGGTGAAAATTTTATTTTTGTGAAAATATCTTAGCACTCCTTAAAGAGATCGTATGGATATAGATAAATAAACTTTCGCTAATGTCCGTTTTTGGTCAAAGAAAGACTTTTTAAATTCAAAGTCACCCAAATGTTTTACTTTTTGTGAATTTGAAGTCAACCTTTGTACACTATTTAACATTTCAAATCAACAAAGTTGTAAGATCATTTTCTTACATAATGAAACTCGCAAAGTCTAAGAACGCTGAAAAATTTACCCTAAATGGTATACAATTGCGAGGCTTGATGTGGTTTTAAGATGAGGCTCTGTTATATAGTGCAAGCAACCAATTACTTGTGGTCATTCGTTTTATCAGGGAAGCTTTGTTTTATAAAGCGAACTTTACCCTAACGACGAATCACAGATGTGAGTAGTATATTTAACTATATATCAAGTGACAAAAATTTGAGAGCTGATTAAGACGTTGAAATTTCTTTCCTTACAACGTGAGTAGCTTGAGACAGGAAAACAACAATTGCTTTTTTATTTTCCTTCAGACAAAGAAACCCTTGCCTTCAAAGTGAACGTAAAATTGACGCCCAAAGAATGATATAATAATTGTTTACGAAGTTACTGAAATCTCATCAATAGCTGGTCTTGATTTATTGTCGTTTGTTTGTGGGTAAGTTACTGTTTGTGTTTTAAATTTTAATATACCTACATCAAAGACTTTTAATTTTTTTGTCTCGTGATCGTCTAGTATCTCTGTTTCGTTTCACTAATATATTATTTATCAATAGAAACCATAAATGCGAGGAAAACATTTTTGTGTGGAGAAAATCAATGGAATCTGCGTTCTTGCTTAAAGTCCGTCAAATCTAAAATTTTCTACTCGCCAAAGTTTTTTTGTTCATCTATGGTAATTAGTTCTAGCAAAATTATAAATTTTATTCGCACTTTTGAAAATGTCAAACAACTTGCATGTTTAGCTTTATAAAGAAGTTTTTCTTTCTACAGAATATTTCGAAAAATTTGAAAAAAACATTTCTATCTATAATCCACCAAAATCAACGCAAAATGTGATATTTTACCTCGGATAACTTACCGGAGATTTCTGCTGCTGTATTCTAAGATGTAGTTTTCTAATTTTGAGAATAAAAGTAAAGTATTAATTATTAAATTAGACTACATTATTGTAATGATCCGTTTACTGTGGCTGATTCAGACAAATGAGTTTGAGTTTGCGTTTTAAACATTCGGCCGCGTGTTTTAAGCTTCTGGCCGAGTATTTTAAAAGTTCGGCTGAACATCTAAACACCCGGCCGAGTAATTAAGATGTTCGGCCGAGCGTTTTAAACAATCGGCCAGGAGTTAGGCTCTTTCTAGTCAGCAAAATATTGTATTAGAAGGACCGGAACTATGCTCTCTCTGCCGAATTCGGCCGAATGTTTTAATTCAAATATTCGGCCGAACGTTTTAGACACCCGACCGAATGTTTTTAGTTGAAACATCCGGCCGAACGTCTCAAATATCTGGCCGAATGTTTTCAAACATCCTGCCGGATGTTTCAGATATCCAGCCCAGTATATAATCCCAGCACAAATATTTGAAACGTTCGGTCGAATGTTTGAATTATTCAGTGGGATGTCTGAAACACAACAATAAATAGAATATAATTCTGGTCTTTCTTCTCAAATGCTACAAACTAAAAACAATAACCAGAAAAAGCCTAACTCCCGGCCGAATGTTTAAAGTGTCCGGCCGAACTTATCAATTACTCGGCTGGATGTTTAGATGCCCGGCCGAACTTTTAAGACACTCGGCCGAACATTAAAAACACTCGGCCGGATGTTTAAATCACGCGACGGGATGTTTAAAATGCAAACCCAAACTCACTTGTCTGAATCAGCCATGGTATCCGCTCGTAAATTTCGAGGGCATTGTATTTCACCAACACACCTTTGTAAGCCGCTCGTAAAAAACCATTTAGCAATTTTGATTCAAAGGATAAATACGGAAAACAAACTCATGAACCACAGGTGTGAACTGAACCTGGTCTGTCAAATCTCCAAAACCGCAAACTATAAACAAAAAACATATATGGTTTAGTGTTTCGATTTCCAGAATTCACAAGCTGTTGAAAGCTGTCTAAAGATTTCAAATTACTATACTTACGTTGTTGTATATATTATGAACCATATGTGTTAACAATATGTTGATTTGTGTGGTCTGTTTGTCTAACTCCATCTTTTTAGAGGTCATCCGGCTTGTTCAAGTAGGTAGGTAATTTTGCGGCAGATTGGATTCCGAGAGAGATTCTCCGAGGAAGATTTTGTGAGACAGTTGTCTGGAAATTTTCATAAAAACGTATGAGATGATAGATGACTCATCAGAATTTAGGAAAAATCAAATATTAAAAATATGACGCCATATGCAAAATTGATGACATCAGCAGATTTTTTTCAACGATATACGACTATTGTCAAAGTTTCATGTCAATATCTTGTGTCTATCAAAATGACCTATTTACGATTTGCTGAATTTACAGTAAAATAGGTTACAGTTTTTACCTTGGTTTCTATAATTGAGCATGATTAAAAAAATAATTATGCTAAACATTTGTAATTTTGGTAATATCTTTCCAATAAGTTTTATAAAAAGTCAAAAAGTTTCAAGTTCGTAGAATTTTTCATTTTGGAGATATTCTCCCTGGAACAACGCCGCAGGCCTACTACTCAGACCTACTCATCTTTGTCAGCCAAAGATAAAGGTATTTTGTCTTTTGTCCTATTTTCAAATTTTCAAAAACTCAGTGTAGTGTACCGAGTCTAATATACCAGTGCTATTTATGAGCGACGTTCAGAGGTCATCCTCAGAGTGAGCGCTAGCGATTAATATCGAAAAAGCGAATAAATTGCGCTGGGATAAAGTTTGGGCATTAATTGCTTCGTGGCAAATTATGAATTCGATTTCAGTTAAGAATTTAGTCAAGTAAGTAGAATTCCCTTTATAACCCTTAAAACGCATCCAACTTATTGAAAATGATTTTCGATAGTTTTTTAACACTTATAAAAGTTTAAACTCAAATTTCTTTTTTTTTGGTATGAGAAGAAAGCTCGTTTTACGGTCTTTCACAAACTATTCCGGTTAAACAGGGCGATTTTCACATGGATTTGCAGAAACAGTTGCCTCAGCTTCTGCAATAGTCGACTTTTGATTACTGTCGCATTTCTTACCGTGCTCATTGTTGTCCAATTTGGCTGAACTTCCATTTTAAGGTTTTACAGGCGTACTTGATAAACACGTAACGTCTTTTTGTCGTTGTTTCGACATCGTCATATGACATAATTAACGTTTTTTCCTTAACTTTGTGCTACGTAACCCAATCTGCTTTTTAACTCGCTTTTCAAACTACGTCAAACGTCTAGATCAGCTTCTGACGTCAATTGTTTACTATTTTTTGCTAAACACTTGCAATATTTGCAACACTTTTTGGAAATTGTTTTGTCGCAGACGAAATATATTAAATCAAATAAATGCTTAAATTGCATTTGATCGCATTGAATACTGTTGGGGATTTACAATTTTCATGAATTTTGTGGATCGCGGCTAAATCTGCAAAATTCCGCAAAAACTTAATTCTGTGAAAAGTTTCCATTGTATTGGAAACATCATTGTTATTAAATTCCTTCGAAAATTATAAAAAAGACCCCTGAAATTTATAAATTCTAGATTATTATAATCATATTAGGTACAGTAATTTATAATAGATCGTAATTGATATTGATAATTTGACCCACCCTACAATGAAGTATTTTAATGAGTAATATCCCAACTCAACAAAACAAAAAATATTCAAAACCTATATAACGTGAAGTCCCATCAATTGCTTCATACTGGAAAATTTGAACGAGGACTATCCGCGAAACAAAATCCCGCGAAAGATTTAAATTTTGTGGATAAAGCGATCGGTGAAATTCAATTTCCTCGAAAAATTGTTGGAAGGTGTTTCACAAAGTAAATAGAAGCCTCGGATTGCATTTCCGCGTAATTTTGAAGTCAAATATATATTAAAGCAGCCAGATTGCAATAAAACTTTGTTGGTGATACTCTCTCACTACTAGAAATAAAGCGTTCCAACCTTTACTCAAAAGCATTTCATGAGATATTTGCAAAAATAGAAGCTTTATGACATCATATGAGTCAGAAGAGCATGGCATAATTAACTGCTGCTTTAATCTTTGAACCCAAATATCTCGAGAACGAAAAAGACTTTTTTTTTAACTGTAAAAAGACTTTGTTAAATATTGCACACAACATGAAAATGAAAAAAGTGAAGATGAAAAAAATTAGCATTTCATTGAAGCAGTAAAAATGTTTCATAACGATTGAAACCTGAACCTTATGCAATTTGAAATATGAAAAATATATTTCTTGAATGCAAATTTTTGACTAAAAGTTTACAGGTAATTTTTAGCAAAATAATGGCAAAAATTACGAAAAATGTCCTCTAAACTTTTGGTAATAAATTTGCATTGAAGAAAGATTTTTAATTTTTTTTCATATTTGAAAAAGAATCAAGTCTCCATCATGAAAATATGAAACAATTTTATTGCTTTAAAAAAAAGTTCTTTTTTTCATCTTCATTTCTTTATTTTCATTTCTTTATTTTCTGGAATCTTGTCATGAGGTTTGACTTCAGTGGTTGTCTCTGTTTTAACTATGATTGAATGAAAAAAATTGACTTCATAATGACCAACTGTATTTTAAATTGGAAATATGAGTTGGCAAACAATCCATCGAGCTAAAGTCTCAATATGAACACTACCTATTTAACTCTTGTTTGTAAAGATCGAAACAAGGTGGTCCCACCTAGGTCCCAGAAATTCATTTTCTATTTTAGAAACACCTGAATTTACTTTCTTCTTGAATTGAATTTCTCTGTTCATTGCTTTTTAATCAAATATTTATATACAACCTTTGTAGATTATTTTTTTAGGTAAGGCTAAACCATTCTTTCCTCAAGGTGACTGCCACTTGGACCTACTAGTACCATTTTTAAATTTCAAACAAGTGCTTACCCAAATTGTAACCCAAGTTGTAATGATCATCATTCAACATGAAATCGATAATTTATATGAATGCCAACAATTTTTTGGTCAAAATAGAGAGAATTGTTACATTTTATACCACAGCTCATGACTGACTCATAATTCAAATGCTTAAATGAAGTGTATAACAACAGTATTGCACATTTACGTATAAGATTTGTCACCAGAAGGGAAAAATAGAAAAGGATTTAGCCTGGCCTCATCCCATTAGTTCCTTTTCTGGTTTATACTTTTTTATAACTTTTCTTGACATTTTGTTAAACCATATCTTATAAGATTTTTTTGACAAATTCATTGGTACTTTTTAAACTTTTATTTTTAAAAACTTTTGTACGAGGTCTGATAAACTCATCCTATGCCTTCGCAGCAAGCAACAATGGGTTACGTGGATAAAATTTCACATGTATTAGATTTCGCAGTTTTTCTGGAAGATGGTGAAATTTTAAATCCACCTAAAATTCAAAATTTTCATAGTCTTGTGCAACAATCCCTAGGAAAAATAAAGATAAAAAAAAATAAAAAATAATGCACATGGAAGGTCAAGATTAAATCGACGCCAAACGCAAATATTTTAGAAAATCGCGAAATAAAATTCACGTGTGTTTTAATCCACGTAAGGTAGTTACTTTAATCGCAATCGATTTAAATTGAAAGCCTTTCTTTGGAAGCAAACCAAGTGAAAACAAAAACAGCTAGGTTTTCTTAGCTACGTTTAGCCATTGTATTTGAATGGAACTTATTTTCCTGTTCAATTGTTTGTTAGCTTTGATGTAACATATACCATTGCGGTTTTGATGGGCAGGTTTTTAACTTGAGTTTATGGGAAGGCCTTATCAAGTATGCAACAAACATTTATGGAAAAATTTCGACTTCTTAATGGATTTGTTTCTCAAGTTTTTTGTTTGATCTGGTGTTACCCCGAAATTTTTGTCAGTTCTTTAAGTCCTTTATGGCGACGCACTTTGGAAATGTTTTGAGCCAATCTCATAGGCAATAATTGAGTGGCTGGGCAATGATAATTTGTGGGAAGAAACTTTCGTTGATTTGACAAAAATTTTTTCGCACAGCCCCGTCTTGAGTTTTGTTGTGACAACAAAATACATTGTGTCCGCGAAAAAGTCGCCCCGAGTTTGAAATGTCTATAACTTTTGATCTACAGACGTTGTTTAAGTAACCGCATCTAAATTGAAATAATCACTTTCAAAAATATGTTTGTTGAAAAAAAATCCAAGTTTCCTGATTTTCCTTCCGTATCTTTCATTCAAAATTCGTGTTTTGTCCAGATATGTCTTGCACTGCTACAATTATTTTCTTCGCACGTTATTACAAACGGATAATTGCTCATTAAAAGGGAAGTTTTATTGATGACTTTCAGATTGATTACCGTATCGAAAAATAGAAATCTTGATATTTTCCAAACTATTCAAATTTATGTATAATCTAATTTAAAACCGCATAAAACAATGAAATAGTTTGAAAGATATTTCTATTTAAAACTCGGAGCTAATATTTTCCAGGCACACTGTGTAATGGCATATTATTAAATTTGTTGCAATGTAGTCAATTTTTCAATCTTTAATTTCGTCAAAAGGAATTTTAAACGAAAGCACGAGTCTGGAGTCGACAAATATTTTAAAAGATCATTTTACGTTTTACCACGTCGGAAATTTTTGGAAAACGCCAACATTCACTTTTCTAGTTAGGTGATATTGGGAATTCTAAGAACCCAGCTCGTCAGCCTGGGGCATTTGTGGTGTGATAGAGTGGGGTGACAGTAATTAAATTTCCATTTCTCACCTACGGAGGCGATTACGAAATTCAATTTCCGTTACAGACGGACAATGGATACTTTTGAGGCTTATTACAAGATGGCAAAACAAGATTTCAAATTGATTCTGCTTTTGATTATATAGACTATACAGAAGTTTCAGCAATCACACATATTTACCATAATTGTGATGTGGAGACTTTTTATCATTGAAAATGTTAGTGTTACGGCCGGACAGGGATAGAATTTACAACTTTAAGATTGAATATTGAACTCAATCTAGAATCTTGGTTAAATGCCAAATAATACTTTTTTTTGCAACAATTAGTATATTCTCTAGCATGTAGAGTTATTAAGAAATTAAGCTGCTCGGATTTCATAGACGGTGTTTCTTTAACAATGGACGTGCGTTACAGACGGACTGTTACAAACGGACTGTCACGGACGGACAAAAATTTCACTAATGAAAAAATGCATTCGAAGCAACATTACCAGACCTTATTGTCCTTGTATTTTATTTCTCCTCATCTTTTATTCTTCCATTATTATTCTGTAAACAAGCTTGTATAAATCAGGAACCCTAAAATGAACACTTTATTCTGTATTTGCTTATTTTCTCAAATAATCTGAAAGTTCATCAATTAAATTTCGTTACGGACAGACAATCTATAAAATTGCAATTTTGCATAAAAGTATATAAAGATAAATCTCGAAAGTTGATTCCAACGAAAGATGTATTATTGAGAGGGATAAGTTTAAGGGATGAGTTCTCCATTGCAAATATTTTGATAACTTTGGAAAAACTTTTAAAAGCAAAATTCGTTACGGAGGGACAAAAAATGTCAAAAGTACCCTTTAAAAACTCTAAATCAGCGAAGAAGTATTTTCTTTCCCTCTTAAAAGTGGCTAACATTGAAAATCAGTTAACATTTTAGCTTGCGAAGCTATTTAGGGCTTCATATTATCAATAAAAATCTTGTCCGTCCGTAACGTAAATATTCTAAAGGCGTTCTTGGAAATACGCTAAAAAACAGCAAATGTGAGCAAAAAATTGAGGTGTTTTTTGGTGATTTTGTGTCAGTGACTATCCTATTTGCTATCCGATTCATGATAGCCTCTACTGTGTTGATCTTTAGGTTAATAAGATATTTAGAAGTAATTACTTCATCTTTGAATTAATTCTGGATGAATCGGTACTTAATTTTTGAGTATGAATAAAAAACTTATTTCTGAGTAGAAAACTTTGATTGTCAGTAAATCTTCAAATTCCGCAAAACTTCTTCTCTTATAATATTGTATGGTATTCTTTTACACACACTTCAATACTTCAGACGGTACAATAGTTCAATCATTTCTCAAGTTTATACAAAATTTAAAAGAATCTTTACAGGGGCTGGAACTCAAATCTTCTACCACCCCCCCCCCCCCCCCCCACCCCCCTCTTCCCGGCTTATTTTGTCTCATCACTTCTTTAATTTGTATGAACATAAAAGTGGATTTCATTTTATCGTTTTTCACCAGACATGATATAATGATTTGATGTCACAAGCAAAAGATTTATAGGTATGTAATGGCAGGATACAAGTTTTGCAATTGTTTGGATTTGATTAAGTAAGAAAATCATTAACAGATATTATTTCTCCTCACTTAACTTGTTGTAGTAACGTCTCATATCTATGTCTGGTTAATGAAGACAAATGCCTCGTTGGTTCGCTTTCCCAAACTAATTTTATGTAGAGTTTTCTGTTGAAAACTTTCGCTAAAAAATGAGCTTCGCAAGGACATTCAATCTCTCATGTTTGTTTTTCTGTGTGTCAACCCAAAATCTCTTTCTCAAATAGCATGAGAGATATGTGATTTTGGGTGATTTCTTAGACAATGTTTATTTTTAGGATACGTTAAAATATGCCGCTATGCTTTTGAAAGACTATCAACTTCTCAACGTCTGAAAATAAGATAGCTTGACTATTCAGTGTCCAGAAAGTTAAAGTGGTCAGTTTGAGAAAAGTCGATGATTAATGAAAACTTTGACCACCTCTGTGCCAGGAATTTTCGGAAATTGTGTCTATGTCCTGAAGCGGAACCGCTCCCTGGTGCATGGATCGCAGGTACTCCTAGGTCGCAACCCAGGGGTCCAGGACCGTAAAAATTCAGAGTCACAACACTGTCAATTGTACTTTTGTTGTTAAGAAAAGGTAGCACGTTCTAAAAGCTTTGCATAACATTCACTTGAAAAATGATATTAATTCACAGAGATTTCTAACACTTTTTTAATCTTCCATCTTAAATCCCTCGCCACTGGAGTGAGAAAAATGAAATAAACTTTATTTGAATTTGGTATCGAAAATTTTTTAATAATAATAATAATAATTGACCTTACTCGTACGCAGATGTAACCCATCTTGTTATTGGCGGGAACTTATTCTTTTGGAATTCCTTCAGGCTTTTTTTATCCTTCGAAAAGTTTATATATTGTTTGAAGGGGGAAGGAGGAAATAAAAGCTAAATCTTGGAAATTTAATAAGTGTTAAGTAAAAAGACTCAAAAAATGGTACTTGATGCCTCCTTACTAAACACTCGGTTATATAAGGTCATAATCAAGGGTAAGTGGAGTATTCCAGGTATAAGAGTGGCGCCCTCCCCTACACCTTAGTGTAGTAGGTTCGTGTGAAATACACGAATATTTTAATGGCACGACTTTCATTATCAAGATCACACAGTAAAAATCATCCTCAAACTTGGATTTTATGTAATTTTTTAGAAGCTATGTTACGAGTATCTAGAAAGACACCACCATCTCTTTCACCAACAGCATCGCCATCAACATCCTCATTTCATTCACCGTTAGCATCACCATCACCATCACCATCACCATCACCTTAACAATCACTTTCATCAATACCATCACCATTAGCATCACTACCACCATCACCACCATTACATTCGACGCCACTTGACCTCTGAAATCATCAGCATCCATTACAACCATCATCATCAACATTACCAGCAGCGTCATAATCCCTAACACCACCACCAACAACACCACCATCACCTTCATTATCACCAAATCGTCAGCATTGCCTTCACCTTCACTGTTACAACCACCATCACCACTTCTACCATCACTACCACCGTCGCCATCGTTACTTTCGATGCCACTGAACCTCTGAAATTATTAACATCGCCATCAATTACTTATGTTTTCAATGAAAGAAATACATGCACACGAAAGTCTGCAAAAATATGTAGATTGTAATCACAAGTTTTAAGAAGCGTTTTTGTGGTTAATATTTGATTAGTTGTGTTTTCTTTACCTATTCACCCATCATCCACTCAGTTTCCTCAAGAAGTGTTATTGTTTAGATTAATTTATCTTGGCGTGACCATTGAGACCTAAAGCGTAAGCCCAAGATTCAATGACCGTTTCCGTATCTTATTTTGTAATGTTTAAAGTTTGCTGAGAAAACTTTTGTGAACTTTATGTTTTCTTTTCTTGCCGCATTTGTAAAAGACTGATCCCTCAAAAATATTGGAAATTTGACAACTGCAAAAGCTTATTTCCACAAAATTTGACCCTCCATGGGATACTTTTATTGTCTTTTGGTCTCTATCAAGGAATAGAGCACGTTCAAAAAGTACGTAACGCAACATTGAATGATTTGGACATCCTGCCCCCCTCTGTCACGCTATTTTCCTTTCAAACTCATGATATTTTCAATGGGTGTTACGAAAATATCGGACACACCCGAACCCCTATGCAGTACGTACTTTTTGAATGATCCCATAGAGCTTGCGGAAAAAGTTTATTAACGAAGAAATTTGTATTGTCAAAATTCAAAAATTTTGCTGAAACGCAGAACCGAGAAGGTTCTTACTTCCCCTTAAGCACTTTGTATAATGATAAATATTTGTCCTTTTATTTTATATAATTTCAGGATGACACATACGTATGTCGTCAAAACCATTAAGCTAAGTGGAAGAAAATAATTGATGACAATATTCATGAAGAATGAGATGTGTTCGAGCATTCGCCTATTTGCGAATTCTTTTGTGGTATTGAGTAACATTTAAAAATCACAAGGTAAGTCTGTTCAAATCATTATACAATAAATAGATTTATTGAAAGGCAACTTCGATTCCAGGTCGCTCCTTTCTCCGTGCACAAGAGATAGTAGTTTTGGTACGATGGAATTTAAGCTAGAGACGTCACTTAGTGTCCCGTGAGACACGAGAAAAGAGACTTTTTTTGGGACAGGTTGCTTGACAGCAATTATGTTTTTATGTACACAATTAAGGAAGAGCATATTCCATAAACCATTGAGCATAAACTCAATTTTTTGTAGTCCTTTTAAAAATTCCTTTTAAAATTCCTCCTTCAAACATGCGACAAAATAAAAACAGAAAATTTTTGAAGTGGTCATGTTACCAAAAAAATCGGCAGGTCTAGACTTTAATTTTTTTCCTTCGTTCAGACAATTATTTCGTTTCTTTCGTGCAAAAAATGTCATTCAAATAAGTTTATATCAAGTTCGCCGAGCTTCGAGTATTGTTGTGCGGCACAGGAAGAGTAACTTGCCTAAAGCAAGCACACTTGAAAATGAACATGCTTTCTAAGGCCGATATAAGTAGCGCATATTCAAAGCTGGCTTTTTTCGGGCCTAAAGCCTAAAAATTTTGGGGATTTGTTTTTGGGCAAATTGTAAGATGTGAATGTTATCGACACGAAAACTTCGTAGTTTCTGATTATTTTTAGTGGTAATCATTAATCCAAAACACAAAATGCTCCTTTCATTTAACTGGATGAACGTATTGTAACTCATTATTCTTCGCTGAGAGGTAAGCTTTTCACAGCAGACCGTAGATAAAATATGTTAGGCGTAATTTTGTCCTAAACTACTGGAATTATAAACAATTTTTTCTTCAACTTTTTACCTTTCTTATTCACTTCATCTGCACTAGAAATTTCCTTATTTGTGGTTCCTTTACGAGTGATGAAGACCCTAATTTTTCAACTCAAGGGAATTCGTCACCACTTATAGGTAATCTAGACACTAGACTCTTATCCGCAGTTCTGTTCGTTGCACTTTTATGCGTGATATAGCACTGATGATCCAAGCTCTTCCGTATTTTTTATTGAATGTGAATAATTCATGCGTGAGATGTGAATTTATAGAGCGGTTGGATTCGAAATTGCGAAAACTTACCAGTCATTGTTAAGTTCATAAGTGTTTAGAAGGCATTTCCACTGATGAAAGTATGGATTCAAAGAAAACAATTACAAAAATTAAAAGTAGCAAAACCAGATTTGAATCTAAACTTAAGAAAATGATCCATTTTGACACAGTCTTTCACAATGTCGAGAAACTGTTTATTTTAATGTCTGTTATAGCAAAGTTTGGTGCAGAAGAAAGTAAGATCTGTTTTTTTAAACTATTGCTGCTTTTTTAATACTTCATTTACTTCAATAATTTTGATATCGTTGCAACGCGCTGGAAGATTTCAAAGAGCGGAACATTTTTGTGAAATTTTTGTTTAAGAAACGAAGAACTGAAATCGAAGAAATCGAAAAAGAAAAAATGAACTTTTTTCTGAAACAATGGAAATGCCAAAATTTTTCATAAGAAACAACCTGAATCTTTCGCAAATTTAAATGTGAACAAATTCAAAAATATTTCTTCAGTACAAAATTATGGCTGAAAATTCGGAGGTGATTTTCATCAAAAAAGGTAAAAACAAGGTTTTTCACCTCAAATTCTTTTAGTCATAATTTGCGTTGAAGAAAGACTTTTGAAAACTTTTTTCACATATAAGGTTGCAAAATATTCAGGTTTTTTCTCATGAGAAATTCCGGCATTTTCATTGTATCAGTAAAAAGTTCATTTTTTTCTTCTTCAATTTCTTCAATTTCAATTCAATTTCTTTATTTTTAGAAAGTAAAATGTCACTAAGATGATCCGCTTTTCAAAATCTATTCAACGGTATTAGAATTATTGTTTTGGGTAAAATATTTCAGAAGTTACAGTTGGTTTAAAGAATTTGTGCAATGAATGAAAACACAGACTTTAATTGTTTTGTCAACATTTGTAATTACTTATTTGGTTTTCGGATGAATTCAAAAATTTAATCTTTTCAAAAATATACATACAAAGCGTTGCTATATTACTTTTCCCATTAATTATAAACACTGGGCGCTTGATATTTTAATTGTTGAAAAATACACAGCTATGGAGAGTGTCCGGACGGCACGTACATCTGATTTACCCGGTTTCGGATTATATTTAGCATATACAATTCACGAAAAGTGATGCCGCAAATTTTTTTCTAGATTGCCAATTAGCGAAAACTTTTTCAAAGTACCAGTTCGGGAAAATTTATCCAAAAAAAAATTTCGCATTGTTTTTTTTTCGGTTAAAGTACCATTTTGAACCTTCTTGTCCTAGTTTTCCTATTTACTCATTCTACTATCTGCACACCAATACGCTTTCAGTTTTGGCTAATATTTTGCTAATTTTCGCAGTCCTGAAGCATTGCTAAGCTTTCCTAAAGATTTTTAATTTTCTTTATTTTGCTCCAAATGAACCTTAAAATCTAAGCCACCTGCAAAAATTAATTCCGGCAAAATACACTTTATTCCGTCATCCGTGAAAATTTAATTCCTACGAAAGTTAAAGGTGAGGTAAGGCATCCGCGAATTATAATTCCCACGAAATTTAGTTCGCACGTGAATTAGTTCCTTCAAACATTATGCTTATCTTGCGTTTGAGGACCATTAAAGTTTTCCTTAGTAAAGTCTATAAAAAATGTTTGAAAGAACGAGTCTATATCTATATCTAATGATATTTGTCTCAATTATTCAAAAAAACTTAAGAGACTTTACTACGGAAAACTTTAATGGTCCTTGAACGCAAGATTACCCTGTACCAGAGTCTTCTCACGGAAGATAGCGTAAGTAGCATATAAATGCACAACCCACCAGTGGCTCCAGCAACTCTTTACATTTAACACGAATCAATACTGAATACGTGTAACTTAAAATTTCTGTTTTAGTTGTGCTTGCTTTCACTCGTCGTCTTATACACTGTTGTACACCACTTATATCTTCCGGAGCAAAACAAAAAAACACTCCGCCGCGATTTAAAATTTCACTTTCCAAAAACAAGAAAGTGAAAGTGAAACAGACCTTCCTGCCAAGGAAAAATTCTTTTTTGTCGTTCGTGGGAAGGTCTGGTACAGACCAACTCTAGATAAACTGTAGGCAAAGTATCTATAGAATTTTGATTAAGTCATCTCCGCAGGCTAAAAGCGTTTCAGGCAATGATAGGGTTGAATGCATGCTATATGCCTTTGGACTAGTAATAAATGTGGTGGTAAAATGGCTTAGCTTGTCTTTTTTAAAACTAAACTTATATCTATCAATAAATATCACGATGATAAAGAGACGTGATTTGCATGTCATGTATCTCTTTTTCTACTCACTCAATTAAATCCTTTTTTTTTCTTTCTTTATTTCTCTATGTTAACAAATTCTTTTTACAATTGTAAACCAAACATTTGATCTTTAGCGAATTTCTTCTCTGAATATTTTACAAATTTTATTAGTTGCGCCGTGGACGAGTGGTTAAGGTGCTGGTCGGCTGAACGGGGGTTCCAAGTTCAAATCCGAGGCTTTCGGTAGTGAATTTTAACAATCATTGTTAATTCTGCACGGTACCCTAAGGTGTTTACAGGAAAGCAGGACCTTTGTTGATAAAAGTTCATGAAAAACTGAAGAGGCTATCCTGGGTAAATAATCACATCACAAATAATCACATCAGTTCTGTTTTAGTGCACCATTACTAGCATACTCATATAAATTATTTTGGAAACAGAAAACCTGCAAAATATCTCCAGTGAGGTATAAGTTTGTGCATAGGATATTTCAGTGATTTATTCTTTACTATGGATATAATGGAATTGATTCGATACAAATTTATTTAATTCATGTCCGTTGGTACAGTGATTACAGTGTTCATTCATACGGGAGTCCTGGGTTCAATCCAAGGCTGGTTATAACAAAAAGACTTAAAAAGGGTGGTGAAATTAGGAGTAGGGCCAACCATGGTTGTGTAGTGAAATGAAAAGAAAGACCAACCATGGTTGTGTGAAATGAGAACAAAGATCAACCACGGTTGTGTGTGGTGAATTGAGGAGGAAGATCAACCATTGTTGTATGAAAAGAGAAGACGGAGCAACCATGGTTGTATTGAATGAAAAGATGGAGCAACCATAGTTGTATGAAATGAGAAAAAGGAACAACTATGGTTGTGTAAAATCAGGAAAAAGATGAACCATGGTTGTGTGAAATGAGGAGATTGACCAACCGTTGTTGTGTGGTGAAATGGGCAGAAGGAAGAATCATGGCTGTGTGAAATGAGGAGAAAGATCATATCAATAGTTGCATGAAATGAGGAGAAAGATCAACCATGGTTGTGTGGTAAAATGAGCAGAAGGAACAACCATGGCTGTGTGAAATGAGGAGAAAGATCAACCAGTGTTGCGTGAAATGAGGAAAAAGATCAATCATGGTTGTGTAAAGTGAGGAGGGCTATGTATTGTGATTTTCTTGTTTTGTTGATAGAATTCTAAGTGCATTTTATTTTACAGTTGAATTATTTTAGAAACATTTTGTACATATATGTACATATATTTGAGTGCAAGCCAAATCGCTTAAATGGAGGCCAATCCCAGATGAGCTTTAACTATTAACTGGTCTCCATAATTTCGATATTTTTAAATTCACATTTAAACTTGTTCTTGCGTTTTTTTCACTTTTCTTTTGCAGACTGCTCTACTTACACTTGACCAATTTTCCTTCTAATTTCATTATAAATGACGTAAATTGTTTGTGCGAAAAATACCTTGAGATTGTCAGACGTATGTCTGAAACCGTCGTTAAATATTGACAATTTCTTGGCCATTATTCCTTTAAATTTCTAGTTTGCATAAACTGTGAAATATTGTGAAAATATCAAATTCTCACTATTCAAATTCGTTTTCTCGAAATCATACTTTGACTGCTCCAAACAGAAATAGCATTTGACTGAGAAAATGAATTCGAAAAAAACTTTACATGGGATACATCACATATTGGATGGCGTCGTCAGGTAAAATTTTTTGAAAATAAGTAACCTGTGAAAGTTTCATTGAAAACACATCAGAAGCATCCAACGAGCCCAAAATACAAAATTTCTGTTCTTTTTTTTCCAGCAAGGTCACTTTGACAAGGAATCTAGCCAAGCCAAATGGTCTCAGAACACCTCGAAAAATCTAGGAAACTAGCATTTTTCTCCAGAAAAGTAAAAATCAAGGAATTCAAAACACAAATATCTGTTCTTTTTATCCAGGAAATCTATCGGTATCAAATCATCTCAGAACCAGGCCCGTGGCTACGGGGGGGGGG
>JAUBWS010007451.1:0-17163 GCA_032270445.1 Darlingtonia californica | reverse complement strand
TCGGATTTTAAGTTTAAAAATGTTCTTAAATCGTTCTTAATTACCTTAAAGGCAGAAAATTCCGCGGGCTTAAAATTATTTTGCGGTTTTTAATTTCGCGCGTTAGACAATTACCTAACAAAATAAAAAATTCATGTACCAATTAGAGACAATAAGGGGATTTAAAGCAATGAAACTTGTGGATATAAGTGGATATAATAAGTTGCAAAACAAAATATGAATGCTGAAAATTTCAGTTTTGGAATGCTCTTTAGCAAAATTAAAAATAGCAGTTTTATCTATTAAACAAATATATAAGCAAAGTAACAAAAAAGTACAAAATTACCAAAGAAGGGAAACATTTCAATGTTTTATTTTCGGGATTTTTAAATTTCAAATCTTTTCGCGGTATTTATATTCGCGAAATTAACTGCCTTGAAGGTTGATACCATTTAATTTTCTTAAGAAAATAGCCTTTTAAGTACTTCAAATGCTCTTAACAGGCTCAAAAAATTTTGCAGAAGATCTCGTGAATACCATACAGTTTATCTTGCGTTTGAAGACCATTGATGTTTTCCGTAGTAAAGTCTCTTAAATTTTTTTGAATAATCGAGACAAATATCTTCAGATGACTCGTTTTTTCAAACATTTTTTACTGACTTTATTACGGAAAACTTTAATGGTCCTTAAACGCAAGACAAACACACTCATACAAACGAGTGAAATTTTAACTAATGGTAAGCGTACTAACATAAAATTTGCAACAATTTTCTTTTCATGACGTGACCACCAGACATGCTATTTTTTCAAGATTAGTAGTAACTTTTGTTCTAATCATGTTCTAATTCATTTGATGAATAATGTAGCGTGGCATGGGCGTTGGTTTTGTTCAAAACCATGTCACGCCCTAAATTTTTCCGTTCAAATGTTATCCAAAAAGGCATTCTTATTTATCGTACAAATGATCAATGAAAGTCCCTACCTCTAAACGAGGCTTGTTTTAGACAAAAAAAACCTTATAAAGGTACAGTGTGTACTCTCGACACGTGGGTTTTCAAAGTCATTTACGTCATTTTGTTAAGCTGGTCCCTGTTAAAATTAGGCTAAGAAGTTCAAGGGACCTCGAAAATCTGTTCCACTTAGCCAAAGAGTATCGTACTGATCAAGAGTATATTGTATTTCGGCAAAATGCTTATTGAATATTGACACTTTTTCTTGGACAAAGGGTTACCTAAAGGTCACAATTAGTTGCGAACAAAAATTTTCAACATAAAAATGGCGCATTTCAGGTGAAAATCACAATTATTAGTCGTAAGATTTCACAACGCGATTATTTTTTCTCAATTAATTATGATCCTGAGGTAATTCTTAAAACATTACGTCACCTATCAGCGTTAACTATGTTGCATTGTAAAATGTAAAAATAACTAAAAAAAAGCCTAAAAACAATATTTACAACATTTGAACGAGCGACGAGGGGAACACGGAGCTGAAAAAAATTAGATTTACTGGACACTGGAGGTCCAGTATTTTTTTCAAAGCTAGTTTATTATAGCGATGTTTCTTCTTTCCTCCAAGGTGATGTTAAATGATTTTTCGATAGATATTTCGCGTTGTCTTATATTCGCAATTGCTGTACGAGACTTTTGTGTCTGTTTTCATTTTTTTGACGACGAATACTGCATACATTAAACCGTCATATTGAATAAATCGGACGTCTTACATAACGAAAGAAGTAGCAAAACACGCCAGTGGTTTCCTGCAGTTTAACGAACTGAAAGAACTATCAACATTTTGGGTTTTTACCGAATGTTCTGTGGAGAAGATTGTTGAAGATAGTAGTTTGAGTTTAATCATAAACAAAAATATCAGCAATTTGTGTTTTCAGCTCTTCCAGGAACTGCTCTCAGGAAAAGATTGTTGAAGATAGTATTTTCGGTTCAATAATAAACAACAATACTAACAGCAATCTGGGATGCTAAATTTTCCAGGAAATGATTTGAAGAGAAGACTCTTTGAACATAATAATTTGGCGACAACGACTCCATACTGTTGATACACCACGACTTTGCAAAGCCTTTAAGAACTTTTCCATCGGACTTGATCTAAGACTGTTCGTCTTCAAGAGAAAATAGTTTTACTTTCTGGTCTTCACTGCGATATCGAAGAAATTAACCAATCTGAACCAGTTTCGAGTTCGATTGAACTGGCTTGACCTTGTTTTGAATTTCACACTCTAAACAAAATGGTTTGAAAGAACCGCCAATATATGCATGTTGCAGCTAGATGTAGCTTGTACCTTCGGTAAAAGAAACTGTCATCGAGATTTCAAGAGACAGGAACGTTAATGTATCAGGATCCAATATCCTGAACCAGACGTTTAAGACATGAGCAGATATATAAACAAAAATACAGATTATTGAACATCATGAGTATAAAAACGAACATGCGTTAAACGGAGCTAGGTTATATGTTTTGGTAGGACATCGTTCTTTTAATCATCATAGTCATCATCATAATCGTCATTACCATGGGGTTGGCTGAGTGACGAAAACGCCTGCATCGATGGCGCTTGCGGTGGTAGGAACATCATTTCTGGCGGTTGCGGTTGACTGTGTGGTGGTTGCAGTTGGCTGTGTGACGGTTGCAGTTGGTTGTGTGACGATAGAGATGGTACTGGTGGGTGCATGCTGAAGAAGAGCGAAAGCAAGAATTAGAATGCAAGGCGCAATGCGATGAATTTGGCATGTATGTGGCCCTGTCAACGACCTTCAACATACGGCTTTTTGAACATTTTCTAGGTTTGGTTTTTCTAAGTTGAGTAGTCTCTCCAGTATAATTCGAAAGGTAAGGAATATTCGAATAGACAGTGTTACTGTACCACAAAAACAAGATTACCTTTCGACCAAATATAGGCCATACCGTGTGAGATGCCCTTTTTGCTTTAACCAAAACAGTTAGCGAAAAAGGCCGCGAAAATTTTTACGTCAAAATCAAGTTGCCTAATTTTGTTACTTAACGTTTTATCTTAATAACAACAGAAATTTTTGGCGACCTCTGTCGACAGAGATGTAATCATGAAGACATTCGCGATGGCAGGCAACACGGAAGCGTTGGAAGGCGAGTCAGAACATCCTTTTTTACTCATCTCGTCAAAAACATCCGTCTCCATGTTGAATTTTCTCCCAAGCCTTGAATTTGTAAGTAAAAATTATATCCTTACTATATCGCAGAAAATTCATCCGTCGAAAAATTTAGTTCTTGATCTAAGATCTGTCTTTATACAAAATATTGTGACCGACCTTTTCTGTCTCTCTTTGAAACAACCCTTTCATGGCGTGAACTGAATTACCAGCATGCAATTTGTTTAACGTTTAACCTTTTCATTTCTGCAAAAATTTGAATAATTAGCTAGCCTACCTTGGTACAGCACCTTGCATGAACGAAGACGAAATAAACGGTGGCGGTATATTGGAAGGCGATTTTATCGATGAAGATGAGCTTCCCGCCATTATAGATTCAATTGAATAACTATTTGTCGACTTTATACTGACGGGTTGCGAAGGGTTGCTGAGTGGCGGTACCATCCGTGGAGGAAGGGGTGACGTAATGGTTTGGCTTTCTGGTTTTTCTTCCTATGACATACATAACAGACAAAAAAATGTAAAAAAATGACAAGAGTTAGTGATTCCCTTATGTATCGGTATTATGTAAAATTATCGGGGAAAAGTAAATAAATGTTTTGCAGATGATTAAAATTTTCCCCGACCATAATCATAATTTCCCGCGGATTTCATTTTTTCCGATCCAAAGAAGTGATTATTATGTCTTCATGTCAATATTTATTTTGAAACTTAGTAAGGGAAAAGTGACTCAATTTGAATTTGAAAAATTAGTCACCCAGGAAAAGCGTCCAAGTGTCAATCCGACAAAATTTTCTCCCGATTTTTTTCCCCAATCAGATTGAGAATTTTGCGTACCGTTTCTGATGTCGACTCCGTTTCTTCTTCCGACGAACTTGGCTTCTTTTTCCTCTTTTTCTCGGCTGCTGGTTGCTTGGGTCTTCTCCTATCAAATATCAAATCTAGTTAAGTCGAGCCTGGCGCCCGATTTATAGAAATAATATGCTCCTTTTCGAAAAACATACATTGATATTCCTCAGAGGAGCCAATCCCGAGACATCTCAGGCCCCCTACTATCAAAGGCCAGCCTCCCACAGATAAGCTCCGAAGGTCTTCCTGCTGCGAGGAAACAACTGGCGAACAGTGCATGCATGTCCAGCGATAGAGGGATTTTTTAACCAATGCCTCCATTGCACAAATGCAAATATATATTTGATGCTATATCAAAAAAATTGATTTTGTATCTCGTATGATTTTGAATATATTTCCAAATCGGGCATTTTCAATAAATTCATCGTTAAAGTATCACCCCAGACTTGAAAACGTTACTCTTAAGGAAAACCTTTCCAATTTTCTTTTGGAAATTTTCGCTGCTTTAAGAAGCTTAGGGGAACAATTTTTCAGAAACTTTTCTGGAATAGATTTTAACAAAATAACCAAATATTTCGTGGCTAGGAGAGACTAGAAGGCCAGAAATATATCCTTTTAGGTTACACATACCAGTATGCTCCAAAGGTTGGATTTCCCTCTTGAGACATACTTAATCTTACGAAGCTTGTTGATTCTGAGCATAAGCATGCCAAATAAGATCTGTTGCACCTACGTTCTTTTAGGTTTCTCGCCATTTTCACCACCGGCACCAGTATCCTCTTCTTCTTGTGTTGCAACATCTGCAATATTTGCCACCAAATCTTTCAGAAAATCAAATTTCTTCTCACTCTCTATACAATGTTTCCTGTTACAAAAAATAATTCAAATATTGTTTGATCCATTTGATCTACTGTAAGATCCGTGCTTTTTCTTGTTTTAAATACCAGGATAACCAGCAGCCTTCCGCTTGAAAAATATTTGATATTTTTAAGATGATCAATCCCCAAAATACGATGTTATAGATTAGTGGTTGTTGTAATGCTAATGTACATAATTTATACCATCCCTTAACTCAGCTCTCCCCCCCCCCCCCCCCCTCCCTTACCACTCCTCTTTAAGCTCAATGACCAGATTAACTGTTGAGATTATTGACCATTGGCTTGTAAAAGGTTGAGTAAAAATCAAGATATTTACTAAAGCTAAAAAGAGAAGGAGTAAAAGAAAACAATGCTTTATGTAGCAAGTCAAAACTTACATTTTCAAATCCATTTTTGACGTTGAAGGTGGATCCACCCTTTTTGAACCATCCCACCACCTCTTGCAAACCCATTCCTTCCAGTGGCAAAATAACCATCCCTTCTTGCTATTTTCGAAAAAGTTTATCCCTTCTCCTTAAGAAAGGGGGCGGGGTTTGAGCTATGGAAACATTCAGCAAAATAAAAATTTCGCAAAAACTCCCTGCTACTCCTCAAGAAAATTTGCACCCCATTGTTTGGCAGCCCCTCCTCAATCAGAGCAATTTTTCCAAACCCCCCAAGCAGGCATTTTTTAGATTATCAAATAAATCAAACTTTGTGCTTACAGGTGTGCAGTGGTCATAGTTTTGGCTTTCCTCTCGTTTGTATATTTAGCTGTTGTTTCAACCAGAGACTGTAGGAAGATCTCCAATGATCGAGCTTTGATGTAGTTGAGGTCAAGGAAAAGAGTTTTATTATCAGAAGCATAAAACTAGACAATAATGATTTATGATATTAATGACATCAATAATAGGCAAAATTAAGGTCGAGGTAAAAAAGCTGACGTCTGTAATCGAAGAAATTATGCGAGAACATTTTTCGAGAGTTTAGTGACTTAGTTTAGCGTTCGCATGGCAAATTAATACTGGATATGATTTTAAAAGTAGCAAAAAATAATCCAGTTCGTTTTTTTCAGCTTTTTCTTACATTGAGAATTTCTCCCTTTGTGAGGTAATTGAATTCAACTTTAAACAGTTAGAACAGGAGAATAAAAGATAAAATAACAGAGCAAAAGAAGACTTTTCATTTTGGCATGTTAAAGTTGTATTGTTGAACCTTTTACTAAAATTTAGAAGTGTAACTTAACAATTTCAAAGCGATGAATCTCTAGGTTGTATGCCGTACGAAACACTTATTTGCTCATTGACTATAATTGATATGTGTTTGATGTAAACTCAACATACATAAGGGTCAGTGACTATAACTAAATAGGAACATTATACCGAGAAGCATTCAGGTGCCTAATAGGATGTAATTTACATACAGCTTAACCATTTTTTAGTCAAATTTGTGACCGAAGCCTAAATAACAAATTCGAGAGTAACAGTAGCTTTTTAAAGGATCTAAAAGATTTTTGTAAAAGTCATATTTAAGTGAAGAGTATACATATGATAACAGGCACTGCTGCTGCCACCTTGCCAATTTCTTCATCTGTTTGCATAATCTTCTTTATCCTTGCCTACAACCAAGGAAGTAAACATGATTTTTAATTTGTTTATCAGACTGGCATTAACCAGGTACAGCCCTATACATAGATAAGGTTGGTTATCTGGATATATACTGTATACTGATTCTACAACGATTCTAAAATCACGTCTAGTGTTGTAAAAATTTAATTTAGCATGCCCAAATCTTTATTTTCATTACTTCAATCACCTCCATTATAAGCTCTTACTGCACCAGCAGAATAGGCCTATGCAGCATGGCCGGAATGGGCCTGTTGTGCAGCAGACAGGTAGGATAGGTCTTTGCTGCATAGGCAAGAACGGCAGAGTTGCAGGAGTGACAGATCAGATATTTTACATCAATATTCTGTGAAGACCTTACATGGGTTACACACTGTCAGTATGGGAAACCCTTTCAATTGCACACCTAACTTCTGTAAACTAATTGCACAATTGCATGGTTATTCATAATCGTAGATTTAGAAGATCACAAACTGTTGATGCTGTTTTACCACAATTGCTGCCAAATCAATAAAAAATAAACGCCTTTAATTTCACTAAACCAACTTCAACAAGGGTGTATTTTTAAGAGTGCAATTTGGGAGACAAAAATTTAGCCATGCAATTGTGTGCTGCCTTTCCGATGGCTATACTGTAAGTGGCGGGAAATGCCTTCCTGCACATAGTGGGGGGGGGGGAAGTGTTTGCTGCAGGTTATAAGTCCGCTGGAAATGTTTGCCGCAATGAGGATATAGAGTATATATTGAAATATTCTGAATTTTTAAACTTGTTGTGCTGTGTTGTGTTGTTCCATATTTTGAAACAAGGCAACAGACATGATTATCTTTGTTTGTGTTATATTTTGTTATTTTTTGTTTTATAAAATGTTTGATTTCACTCAAGCAACTTCAACAGTAAATGGGCCCGCTCATCGCTGCCCTCTTTTTTATATCTCGTACTTTGCGCACTTGCGATAAAAACTGAAGGGACAACAGGTTGCGGCAGTGTGATTTTCTCAAGATCTTGAAGAAATTTCACTGATTGGTTGACGGTTGCTATGTTACTATTTTTAAAGGCTTCAGAGATGAAGATTGAAGACTGTGACTTGCAATCTAACAGGAAACTTTTATAACCGCAATTAAAACTTTATTGTCTGCTAAAGCTGTATATTTTTTTGTTTGGAAAAAAAATTATATCAGACATCATACAATAAAAGTAGTTTTCTACCCAGGGTTAAATTTTGTATATAACATGCTAATATTTCCTCCTTGAGAGTAAATGAGAAGAGAAAATTTGCATGGACTGGCCAGGCTACTTCAACAGGGGTGTATTCTTAAGTGTGCAGTTGCATGGCTAATAAAAATGTAGCCATGTAATTGAGCACTTACCCCCACAGGCATTAAGCGTGAAATTAAAAGGGTTTCCAACTTTCCCAGAGATTCCAAAATTGAGAGCTACAAAAATCATTTCATTCTTCATCTAATTCAGTTTTTCCTGGAAACTTTTTTAACTTGCAATGAACTATAATGAAGAGGTTGAGGTTGATCTTTACTTTTTTTGTTAGCTTCAATCAGAAAATCCAGAAAAGAAAGCCAATTTTGTTGTTTTGTATCAGGAAATCCAAGATCTAGAGCAATTTTTCTCCTTCGTGAAATTTGTGTCATCCACCGGGGTGAAGGGACTAAAACTGCAATGGCCCAATGCTAACTTAGCATAGAAACTTTCTTTAACCCTATTCTTCATGGACAATTTTTTGTGACATTAATTTATAGCTTGCCTAAATAACATGAATTTTGACAAAAATGTAGAAAAACATTTGAACTTTCAAAATGTGAGATTTTTTTGGCAAATGAGCTGCCATTTTGCTGACATCAGCACTTTTGGAGAGCATGGTGGCAAGAAATAGGCAAAATACCTGACTAAATTGCATTGATCATAACTTTTGTTATACAAAAAATAACTTTGTTAACTGTTTTTTTCATTCTGAAAGTAAATAAAATTTACTTGGATTGAATGCTCATCAAAACACCCACCACCCCTTTTAAGGGCGTAATTGTATGGGCCTAATTAATTGATGGCCTAAAATGACATCAAAAAAATGAAGTCATGAAGTCTCGCTGATGTTATGACAAATATGTCAGATTTTTTTGACGTCAATTTGTCTTTTGACAAGTAACATTTGATGAAAGTTTGAACTTAATATATATATATATCATTCATAGCTCAAAAGTTATTGACCTAAGCCCATTTTTGTTTCTGAATTTCCTTAAAATTGGCCACTTTTGAGAGGAAATCGGTCATAACGTGCCATAAAAACGTTGTAATGACATAATTGACCCCTCGTTGGAAAGATACAGCAATGTAGAGTACAACAAAAGAGAAATAAAATTTAGGTTGCCTGAAAAATGTGCTTACATAACATATTTTAGACAAGGTGTAGCAAAACTTTTACGTCATAATGACGTCATGTGAAGTCACATGTTCCAATACATGTTTTTTAAGTAATAATTAACTGTTCACCATCCAGATGTTCTGATAAAAAGCGGAGGTAAAAAAATCCATTTTGTAAGAGTTTATTAGAAAGAAAATCAGTTTTTTCATCATAACTTTGCTGTCTTCATTTGTCTTTGATGCAATTTACATATAAGTTGTATAATCGTGTCTATACCTGGCAGCCGGGAAAGGTTTATCTAAAAACTACATGTGCGGCACTTAATTTCTAAGTCGAAGTTTCTGAGTCTAGTCACAATTTTTAAATTCCTGAAACCTAGTCACAAAATTTAAGTTTCTGAAACCTAGTCACAATTTTAAGTTTCTGAACCTGTCTAAATTGGAAAAAAAGTCAATATGAGAATTCGAACCATGGTCGCTTGTTAGAAATGTCTTTAATCATGGTTTTTCCAGTACCACCAACGGCAGTTGCTCCAACAGTACAGGTCACTTGAACACTAGGCTGACTTTTTCTTCATTTAATATTTGTGGCTTTGTGATAAAGTCTATGAATATCTTAGGCTAATCGTTCTTTCAATTCCGCTAAAATATCAAAGTCCCGCGCACGCACATTTTTATGTCCCAATTGGGTGATCAGGTTGGCAATATAATAACACATTTTTGAAAAAAACATCATGGTATTTAAAATTTAATTTTACTCGGTTAAGTTGTTGAAAATCTTGTGCCTTGTCGTCATACGAGATTGTAACTAGCGTGATGGGCGAGAGCAAACCCGCTTTTAGTTTCCCCACATTCCAAGAATGGATGATCACTACCTGATAGGGTACAAATTTCCATACCCGACCGGATAATATCACTCAACGGGTGATAATCACCCATTTTGCAAGTTGCCTGTGCTGTCCAAAAGCGTGAATTCTTTAATAATATACTGCATGCCATATGTTGTTTTCAGCACGATACTTAGGCAAACCTTTTCCGTATTCCGCCCCAGCAAATTTCCCCTTTTTGATCCAGTTCACCCCAATTTATACTATAGTATGTACACATAAAATAACATTTTTTATTATAAAGATATGCAAAATAAGCAACAATAACGACTACAGGCAATCTGTTAAGTACAAGGCAGAGAAAGTGGAAAAAATAAAGAGTAATAACTTTTTTATTTTTTACTTACTGGTGGAAATCTTGCTTCATATTTTCTCTTCTTTGCGGGCATATTATCTAGATCTAATATCAATACTTAAAACACACTTTACAGACCCCACGTATCTATGGAAACAATCCAAGACTCGAGAGGAAAAGAAGAAAATAAAGATCAAAGACGATCAGAGACGATCACAGCACTGCCCGTTATTTTACCTGTACGGCTAGGCTATCCTTTTGCTTTTATCATTTAGAGAATTAGCTGATTCAGCGATCTAACGCGTTTACATGAAAACGAGGTAATCAAAATAAATCACCTCCGGATGTTGTTTGTTTTGATTGATTTTTGCCGATTTTTTGATCATCATATTCATTTCGTTACCTGATATTCAGATTTCTTTCTTTCTTGCCCGGCACGCTTACGCTCTAAAGGCACGAGCGAAAAAAATAATTTTTTCCCGCTTAACCGTGTTTACAGCGGAGTGTGCGGTGCAGCGGGTAACCATCTGAAAATCAGGTAATCATTTCGTCTCGTTTCCGCATAAACGCGTTTCTTTTGATTGCAAATGGAACAGGTTGCTGATATTCAGATCCGCTCCTAGTCTATCCGATAAACCGTTCTGGGCTTTTCTTAGGCTGCTTCACATCACTCTGCGAAACACGGGTTTCTTAACAACGTGTAACTTTTGTAAGGGTCGGCGAATCAGACTAGGCTTTTCTGCCCTCCTCTTGGTCTATCGACAGACGTCCAAAGGTAGGTAATTTAGAAGCCTGGATACTATAAGCATTAAACTTCGATTGTTAAAAATAGTCACACTGATTGGTTAATAGTGCGCGTAACAAAGCGACGTGATTCGCTCTTTTCTCATGTTGTTGTGGTGATGCTATTGTTATGGTAGAAATAGCTACTGCGCATGCTCCGTATTTTACGATTTTGACATACTCGGTTTGGATGTTAGCCGATAGACCAGGAGGAGGGCAAAATGCCCAGAGCGGTATATCTGATAGACTAATCCACTATTCGCCTCAACGCACGCTTTGCTGTAAACACGGATGGGCGAAGACTATCTTTAGAGCGGAGTGTGCGGTTTAGAAGATAGCATAGATAGAAGCGGAACAGTAACAAATACCGGCCGTACAAGCCGCCCAGTTACCATAATCTTTTTGCCTCCAAAAAGGCTGTTTTCAAACACAGTACTTATGCAGTACTACAATCATCAACAAAAATGTATGAGACCTAGCAAAAATTTCCATTATTTGCAAGTTTTTAGTCTGGCGAGAATGTCGATAATTAGCTTTCTATTCAATTTAATCAATGTTTTTGATTTTACCGGGAGTGATTAGCTTCTAGGCTATATTATCAGGCTTCTTGGAACATTTGTAGACTTTTTGACCTATGATCCTAAGGTCCTAAAAAATTATTTAGCAAAATCGGTGAAAACTTTACAACAACGTTCAACCGTGAAATTCGTTAGATATCATCAAAGGCCTAACCGCGAAATGCAAAAAATTCGTGCATGAAGCCGCGAAAATTTATTCTTACGAAAGTCTATCCCATTGAATTAGTTACTAGTACTCTAGTAAATATTAACCTAGAAAATTAGGGATAGAGTCAAAGAGAGGAGGTCTTTATGTTGTTCCTACGGGTTTGGCCACTCTCCTATGAGTTCCCACTATTTGTGCATGGAGCAATTTGATTTCAAGACTAATTATATGACTGATTACATTTTGCTTAAAAGCGTAAGCGTAAAGCAGGGTGATTAATCCGTAATAACCCTGCCTTTTTTAATCACCCCGCTTTTTTGTAATCGCCCTACTTTTTTTGTAATCACCCCGCTTTTTTTGTAATCGCCCTACTTTTTTTGCAATCTTTTTTAAAAGTCAGGATTTTTTGCCGCGCTAATCAATTTTTATTTTGGCTAAAAAAAATCGCACGATATTTTTAAACCAATCAACTTTGTTGAAAATGTATTTTGTCCAATTGATATCAAGGTTGCAAAAAGTTTGAAGTTAACTCAATAATGTTTTTCAAGTTTGTTTCGTTTGGTCATATAATTAACGAGTAATAACATGATATTTTCGGGCAATTTTGAGATCAATAGCCCCTCGGATCATTGAAAGAAATTTCAAATTTTGAAATTTTTTAAATGAACCTCGCGGCTATTAATCCCAAATCACCCTCAAAACCATGTAATTACTAGTACAAAGAATAGTCGGTGCTTAAATTCTTTTTTTGATAATCATTTTAATTTTGTGCGTAAAATTACATATTGTACCCTTCTCAATAATTTATATACTAGTATTTGTCAATCAGTTGAACAAGACCAGGCTAAATTTTTTGTTTATTTTTTTTTGGGGTAGGGGGTTGAGGGATTGGGGCGGGAGGTATGTTATTAGTGACTATCCCGGGACACATTATGAAATTATAGTGGTAAGCATTTTGAAATTTAAAGTGGTTAGAACGTTATTATTTATGATTACAGATTATTTAATGTCTGATGGTAAAAGAGTATTATTGTATTCGTTCAACAAAATTAAAGGAAAAGAGCAATTTAATTGAAGCGGGTAGGGGTGGGGGGACTAGGATAAAATGTGGTTGACTTTACAAAAGTCTGAAATTAAATAATAAAGTACTAAAAATTCGTGCTAAAAATTCGTGCTAAAGCTTAAAAATAAATTTACAAAGTTTTATTGACTCTTTGAATGCAAGAATAAAGTACATTTTTGAAAAAACAATTCTTCACAAGTTTCGTGCAAATGCCTCGCTTGCTAAAGTCGCGCCAAAACTAGATATTTATTAGATTTAAAAAGTTGTTTTTTTATAAAGAAAGCGGATTTCAGACTCTGAAAATTCTTAGTTTTTTGAAAAAGTAGATCTCATATTATAATCTTTCAGGGAGTCCATATCCCATAGCACCCAAAGGTCTAAGTTCATCAGTAAGTTAGCTGATACTAATAACATTGGGATATTGTCTGATTCATCTCTTACAGGAAATTGACGTACTTGAAATCAGAGACGTATGCATCAGCAGCGTCGTACAAACCATCACCGGCATATACATGCACATTATAAAATTGTCGGGCATCTGTATTGACCACTGAATGCACTTCAACACCATCAATAACAATGAAGTATTTATATTCATTATTAGCGATGTATCGTTGGTGAATCTCAATGTGGTATGTTTGGTTCAAATTGATAGGATTGATATGATCGTGGTAGTAATTCACAATTCCATTTACTGCTGAGCAAATGTGGAATTTATTATCATGCGACACATGAACAAAGGGGGTGCGTTGACCATATTCCTCAGAATCTGACGCTGGGTTGTTCGTGAATCTAATCACGTTTTTCCAGCTGAACGGCAATTTCATAAAGCGGACATCGAGGGTCACAATCCATTCAGTTGATAAGATGGGTATGATAGTTAAAAGGTTACCACGAGAAAGTTTCACTTCTAAAAAGAAATAGTCGTGTTGAATTCAAAATATCTACCTAGAATCACAAGCAAAATATTTTGCGATTTGAATGAATACCAGGTAAGTCAAAGCCACTTATATTGTCTGTCTGAACACAGATTGCTCTCGCTTCGGAAATGTTCCTTGTGATTGCCAGAATTGTTACTTTAGACGTAGGAAATTTTGCGGACACAAACTTTCGCTAATTTTGAAAATTTTGACCAAATTCGCAAAAGTAAAAGTCGTAAAAAGTCTTGTGAGTCACGAAAGTTTAGGAACGTGAAAAAAATAGTTTACTTCAATTACGCGATTTTTTTATGTTATGCAAGTCACTCATTACGAAGTGAAGGCATTTTTGTCGTTTTCTGCCATTCTTTTGCAAATTTTATTTACCTATTGAATTGAGGCAGTTATATGGGAATTCGGTTAAAAAAATGTTTTGACATTTTTGCCTTCTTGTAAATCCTGATCTAAATAAGCTAGAGCATTTAAACTTTGCTATAAAATCTACAACTTCATGAAAAAAAAATCAAAATGGTTGCCATTTTGCTGTGACGTCATCATGTACGTTAAAAATGCTGAAATTTGAGATTTTAGGATAAGTTCTTCGAAATAATGTTGCGGCAAATCTGATAAAGTTTTTTTTCTGATTTAATTTTCTTGAAGAGAAAGGATCGAAATTTAACATATTATATGGTTTTTCACATAAACAAATATTTTTGTTGCAAAATTGCCCTAAGAATGCTCAAAAGTTTTCAAATACTATGAGGTCATCAATTATGACGTCATTGTAGCTGCTACCATTTTTATACGTCATTTTAATAAATCTTGTGTAATCTAACTACTGTCCAACTTTGTAGTTAATAGCAATAGTAGTTCAAAAGTTATGGGCATTTGAATTTTGTATTTTTTATAAGAGCTTTTAAAAAATTTCATTAAATTTACGAAAAAATTTACACCATTTCCTTACGCAGTTATCTCCCAAAATAGATGTTAAGAATATCACAAAGTTTCAAGATGTTAGATATGCTTATACAGAGAAAAAGATATTTAAGAAAGACCGCCTCCGGGTAAAATAGGGCTAAGGTATTTTGACAACCGTTGCAAAAAAATTCAAACTATGACAATCAGCTTTATAAGGGCGAAAGGCGGAATAAAACCTAGAATCACAAACAAATTTTTTTGAGATTTGAATAGCCTAGTCTCCCTAGTCCCCCACCACTTCAACTACCGCTGAATATGTAAACCAACTACCTTCATTGATGAGAACGGTCGGTTGGATGCCATGATTGTTTGGTGGTCTTGTCCACATGGATGGTTTCATCATCTGAAAGAAATTTATTATGGACTTACTATTTCATGTATTTAATTACACTGGGATGCCTGATTCTAGACACTGTATGCATAAACAAAGAATAAATATCATATCTACCTCAGAATCAACCTTTTTTATTGCTAAGATCATTACAAAACTTTGAAGCAAAAACATGCAAGCCATTCTGGAACAGCTTTTAGGCAAAAGCTACTGTCTCAGTATTTTTATTTCAAGAATATCTACATACCTCTTCAGTATTTTTAAAATAAAAAACCACCGTATGTTTTTGCGTTCAAAATTTTTTCATGAATTTTATATATGTTTCCAAGCACAAATTGTCACGATGTTTGTTGAAATATGTCATATTTTTCATAGTTCAAAAGTAAATGTTAATTCATGCAATATCTAAAAATATAGCTTAATCTATCCAGCTATTCATAATTGTCACGATTTCTGATATGAGGACAGTTTTTCAATAGTTATTTACAGTTCCAAGAAGAGATTTCTTCAAATTACACAATGCTTGTCCAGCCGTACACCGTTGTTGAATTGTGCACATGCGCAGTAGCTACTATTAATATGAGCAAAGCAAAAGGAAAATTATTTAGAAGCCTGGAAATTATAATCATAAAACTTCAATTGTTCTAAATAGTCACGCTGATTAGTTGATAGTGTGATACAAAGAGACGTGACTGGCTCTTTTTTCCTATTGTTATGTTGATTTTATTATGGTAATAGCTACTGCGCATGCTCCGTATTTTACAATTTTGACATACTCGGTTTCAGACGTGTCTGATTGGTCAGGAGGAGAGCAAAAAGCCCCGGAGCGGTATATCTGATAGATTAGTGATAAGCAACAACTTTTTTCTTTCAGAAACAGTTCCGAAAGACTCAGTCGTCTGGCAATCCCAGAGCCAAAATGCTCGGGCTGATCTTAAGGGTAGACTATATCATGCATTCTCAAAATGTTTTTTGGAATAAAATTTTGGCAAGAATACTGGATGTTTACTTAACTATGTCTGAAAATTATTTTTTTACAAAATTGAACGGCTGAGCCGTAATTATTTTCCTTGTGATAATGGAGAACTGCTTTCATAAATCTCTTTTATCGAAAACAAATCTCCTACATTTCAGTAAAAGGTATCAGGTAAATACTTTCTCAGTAGAAGGCTTAAAAAAGGGACATAGCAGAACCTCACACACCCTGAGAAATAAAATCTATGTATAGTATAAAAAAAACACATACTGCTCAATCAACAAGAGCCTAGCTACCCGTCAGCGCGCGGTCGAATCATCATTGTCACGCGGGAACGAAAATTCTACGGAAGAAAGAAAAAAGAAAAGTTACGTTTTCTTTCTTTCTGAGCGCAACTCCCGTTACCAGTTATTCTCGACTTAAAGTTATCAACTTAGACGATAGAATAGTCTAACAAGATTCTAGCTCCAGAGGTCGCCAGCTACAGTGGTGTAAGATCTTCTAACCAGTTTCCACTGAAATGCATTTTGACTGTCGTGCAAATCATAACATCTTAACTAGGTTAGTCGTGCGGCACTGGGAAACACCTATTTTTCATATAATATTTATCAAAAAAAGTTCCTATACTTTTATATGGTGAATATCATGAATACCTTGTATTAAGCAAACTGGACTATGGTAATGCCATCTACCACGGAATTTAGCGTTTCGAAATTCGCCTGCAGATCCATCAACAGTACCGAGTGGTCGAAGTTCTTGCCTATGCAGCAAGCCAAAGAACTGACAAGGTCATCTCGGAATCAGCAAAGCGACGGTGTAGAGATTGCGTGTACGATCAATGTTTCGAATACGTTCGAATATGAGGCATCAAAGATTTTTAACAGTCTTCCTGGATGTTATAGGAATGCAACAGTTTTTTTATAATGACTTTTGTGAAAGTACTAATAACTATTTATTACATAAAGCATTAGCTCGGAGCTTAGCCTAAGTACTATATATTCCTTATCATACATGCCTTAATTTGTTTTTTTGTTTGTCTACTGTTCCGTTTACCTTGCCAATACTTTAACATTTCAATCTATTTAATTATATGCATAATTTTTTCTAACTTTCTGATAACAGTATTGATTTATTTTCACATTCTTAGCAAGCTCCTCACAGTATGCATTTAATCTGATTCTATTATCCATTGCCCTAAATATTACTCAATAATAATTCAATATCAGTTGTATCTAAAGCAAAATTTCTGTGCGTGATTATATAGTAAAGTAATTAATTTTGTTCCTTTTAATTAAGCTAGTTTTTAAATGCATAGTAATGTTTGTTCCTATTTAATGATCCGTTTTTACATTTGGGAACAATTAAAATGTAACACTTTGTTCCTTTG
>JAUBWS010007229.1:1847-20847 GCA_032270445.1 Darlingtonia californica | reverse complement strand
TATGTATCTATGGTTAAAAACTCTCAAATTATCGAAAAATCTTGTCTAAGTCGAAAATTTGTATGAAGTTAAGTGAGTTGACTCGTTTAAAATGCCTTTGAAAATACGTCGCCCGTACATCGCCCGTACAACAGTACGGGCGATTTTAATAATATGATTGTCGCGACTGTACACCGCCTGTGCATTTACGGGGGTGTACGGTCGTTGACCAGGGTCCTCGAAAGACCGGGTGCCTCCAGGGAATGCTTTGTACTTTTTGACTTAAAAAAACACGTCAGCTGATACAGGCCGTTGTACACAAAATACATCACATGTAAATGATCTATTTTAGTTGATATGTATGCATTAAAAGTTAATATCTTTGTCCAGGCATACAGCATAATAACTTTGCTTTGAATTGCACACTATTTAAAACCTCTTTAAAATGATTTTAAGTAAATATTTTTTCTTCTTCCTTTCAGGACTAAACATCCATAGTTTTTACCCTCCATTTTTTAATAAGGGGGGGGGTGTTTTGGAGGTTCCTTAAAAGTGGATAGGTTTGAGGTTGGACAAAAAATTGCTAGAGAATGGGGAACCAAAGATTTCCATAAACAATGGGAGGGGGGGGGGAGATATAAATACAAATAATCTTCTTTACTTTTTGTTGTTTATTCTTCCATTTTGATCTTTAAAATCATATTAAATAAAAAGTACACAAAAGACAAAAGAGAGGACCTTGCGGCAACTCACTGTTATTTCACCATTTATACTTTTTCATAATTTATTTTCACCATTTATTTATTTTTCTTGATTTATTCTTTATTATCTATTTATTCATTTGATGACCAGGATTTCATGGTCCCTAAATAGAGGCTAGGACTTTATTATTTACTGTCCTTTATTTAGGTTGCCAGAAGGTCCTGGCTTCTATTTAGGCTCTTATGGAGACTCGCAACACCTTAAGTAAGGTCCCAAAAAGTCCTAGCCTCTATTTAAGGTCTCAAAAGTCCTGGCCATCATTTAGGGTCCCTGAAAGCCCTAGCTTTTATTTAGGTTTCCAGAAAATCCTGTTATCCATTTAGGGCCCTGAAAGGTCATAGCCCCTATTTAGGGTCCCCAAGATTGTGGCCTCTTTTGTTGGTTCCCAAAAGTCCGATTTTTCTATTTAGGGTCCTAGAATGTCCTGCACACCTTAGGGTCCCCAAAGATCATGGACCCTATTGTCCCTTAAAGTCCTGTTCTCTATTTAGGGTCCTAGAAGGTCCTGTCCACCATTTAGGGTCCAGAAAGGTCATGATCTCTACCCAGGCAGTTAAGTCAAAGTGGCTGGTTTTGACTAACCAAAACATTATGTAATGCATTTGATCAAGAAAATTTGAAAAGAGAAGGAACAACAACAACTTGATTTTCATTTGAAACAGCTATTCACATGAACATCTGTTTTCATTGTTATTTTTTCTTCCATTGCGGCTGTCAATCAAATTGTCAGTTCTCAAATTTGTAAACACAAAAGGCAACAAAGATTTCTATTGTTCAATTAGAGCCAATGAAATCACTCGGTTTGCTTTGATTTGTTTGGAGATAACATTGAGACAAGAATTTTTATTAATAAAGATATGCACACAGGTATCAAGTTACGTAAACAAAGACAAGACATACACGCATGGATGAACAGGGGGACATTGAATATGTCACATTGAAGTCATCAGAAAAGCTTGAAAAGTCCTTTCCCAAAGAATATTTGAGGCAAATAAATTTATCATGAAAATTTACTTTTTAATATGGGTTGCAAATTTTTTCTTAAAATTGTGGATCGGAATAACGGTCAGGAGTCTGGCAATGTTGCAAAAAAAAGAAAAAGACAGAAAATGTTTATATTTATAAACAATTGTATTATATTCTATAAGAAAATACATATTTTACAAAATTGTATAAATCAATTGCTAAAGAGGCTTGAGGTGATGATCCAAGCTGTCGATTCTATTGTGAGGCACAAAACCGTCTCTTTTTAAATTTTCTTGATTTGGTATAACAAAAGAAACTCGTAAAAGAACAAAGAAAAAGCTTCTTGCCCATATAACTTTTGAAATGCACCGCTGGAAATCATTAAATTTCCAGAGAATGTTTTACTGTACAAAAGAGAGAATTTTTTTGAATTTCATCCTTTCCCACCGTGCATTTCTTGAGAAAATCCTGATTTCTTCTTTCTAACATCCAATCATCTTAATTAAAATGTAACTGTGGATCAAAAACTTAATGAGGGCAGGTTTGGAAATTCTCATGCGTACGCTCCAATGTTGCTTTGCATGGCTTTCCGCTACTGACACTTTAGGTTATGGTAAAACGGTTTCCCTCTTTTGGTGGCTGTGCTGCAAAAAGAAAAGAATTTATATAGTAGGTTTATTTATTCATTTGGGAGTAATGGAGTGACATTGAGTTTACAGTAACTAAATTTTGCTTGCATAATTTTTGGATATCTCCATCGTATTGTGTAGCATATGGTTTGTTTACATTTTGTTGTGGGACATTTTCGGCTGGTTTGACTATACTGCCATGGTCTCTTGGTAAAACTGAATCAAATTGTAACAATCTTCATACCTTGTGAAGTTATACAGTAGCTAGCCTCCTCACTTTTTGTCAGGGTAATAAAAACAAAGTTAAGACATGGTTAAAAAACATTTATGTAAATTAATTGCCATTGCTCAAACTTATCAAAAAGAATAAACAACAATGTGTTTTAGCAAAAGCTTTTCAGATTGTACTATCACACATAGCGTAAAATCTTGATATTTATTTGCCCTGTAGTGTTCTATGGGCACTCTGTCTATAAAATAATAACAAGTATTTGAGACAAACATATATCCATTTTTAATTATTTTCTCTTTAGCTGACAAAAAATAAAATATGAAAAGAAAAAGTGGTGAATCAGAAAATGTTAAAATAAAAAAAAAGAAACCAGCAGCTGAGGAAAAAATGGTAATTAACGAAATATTTTTTTTGCTTTAATTTTATTAAAAGTTTAAAAATCTAATATTTATGTTACTAGATTTACTGTAGATCCTGGACAGGTACCTGCATTTTAAGGTGTAGGCTTAAGAAGGCCTTTATTAGTGAAATCAACCTACCCAAATTTAAGCCACAAATATTGCCCCTGCAGGCAAAACAAAGCCAAGCCAAGCCAAGGAGGCTTTCTAGCTGAACATACAAAGGCATGAAAAGTTGGAAATGTTTTTAAACTACACTGTTTTCACTTACTTTTCTTGATTGAATTTTCCTTGCACTTCATCTCAATGTTCTAGCTTTTTTGCTATGTCTGTTACCCTAAACAAAGTTTTATGGCCTATGTTTAGGGTGGCCACTGGTCCTTGAAATCCTTGAATGTTCTTGAAATTTAGTAATGCTTGAATTTGTTTCTGAAAAAGTATTTTTTCACCCTTTGTTTGTAGAATGTCGTTGAATTTTGGCAATACTATCAAATTCTAGGAATTTTGATTAATAAATTCAATGAATGATCAAGTTATTAACGTTTGTTGAAATAGTTTGAAATATATTTGTTCTTGAAAACATTGTAGTTTTCTTGAATGTTTTACCAACATTAAGTGGCCACCATGTATATAGTTAGTTGAAATTCTCTGGTGATCTTTATCAACATTGATGTTGACTCAGACCCCTAGAATTGGCTATCAGTAAGTATGAATACTGATCATGAAATGAAATCTAAGCATACATTACACTCCAACTCTTTTATTAGGTGCTGACTGCAAAAGAAAGGGAAAAAAGGAAAACATCAATTTATCGAGCACCAACGAATGAAGAGCTCAGTGAATTGAAGGAAAATGAAGATTTGTACAAAAATAATCTTTTTCGAATGCAGGTAAAAGAAATTGAAATATGGACTGTTTTCTCAAATAATATTTTGTTTTTTGCTTTTTATTATTGGTATGATAAAATTAACTTATAATATTAACAAATTAGTTTGTTGGCTGAAAATTAATAGGCACAGAAAAACATTTTTCATGATGTACGAAATTTAGTAGCACTGAAGTTTCCACAAATGTTACAATTATTATTATGGCTTGCTGATTGGGCTTTTCTAGAGACAAAATTGTACCCTGGTAGATTGGGCAGTCTGTTGATATAGATTGGGGGGAGGTGGTGTGGGAGGTTCCAAATTTTCTGTAAGAAATGTGAGGTTGGCCATATTTTGGTCTTCTAAAATTGACTTTATTTTTTAACCCTATTCATGTAAGTTGAAAGCATGACAGGGCTAAAAACTAAAAAGAGGAGGTCTTCTCTGCACCTCATATATTATATTAAACTGAATAGAACCCACCTATGATATGTTTAAACATTGAAACTCCCAACCAACTTAATCTTCGTTGATTTTTAACTTAAATTGTTTTTGATTTGTTTTCAAGATGCCGTCCAAATCAATTTTCTTCCAGTAAAGTAAACCTTTGCCACTTGCTTATTGCAAAATTCAATCATAATTTCTTTTCTATTTCAGATTCAATACTTGCTAGAAGAAGTACAGGATACAAAGTTAAAGAAAATAAATACAATCTTGCATTCACTAAATGTATTTTTGAAAAATCTTCCTAAACAGGAGACAATTCATGAGGTATTATTACTCCAATGAATCCTAATTAAGTTCACTGGATTCATTAGTTTTATTTAGCTTTGAATATTGTTGCAAGATTCATATTATTGTAGAAATCTATCCCCAAATAATCATTGGTGCGGTCAACGACTGATGCTCGGTGACAAAACTGTACCATCAGTCACTAAAAAAATCTTTGTCATTCTTGCACTCTCTGCCTCATTATTGACACCCTATTTACACTTTTGACTGCATCTCTACATCTATATCTTTTCTTGCAAGATTTATTTTCATTTTCTTCTCCACTTTTCATCTAGTTTCTGTATTCTATTGTATTGTCCGTTGTGTTGTTCTTTGTGCTTGTTGATGATTTGTATCTTTGTATACAGCTATCTTACTCTTGAAGCCATGGTAAGACTAAAACTCATACTAAATAAACTTTTCTTTACATTTTTTTAAACATGATGCTGGCCAATGAAAATATTTTATTTACTGTAGGGGGGATTGAACTTAATTCTACCCGTGAGCCATAGCAAACAGAAAATTGTACTGTAATTTTAGTCAGGTGTACGTACACAAAGCAACTAAATTCGACTGGATGATATGATATGAGATTTGATAGGATTATTTACCCTGGATAGCCTCTTCACTTCTTCATGAACTGTAATCAACGAGGCTCCTGCTTTCCTGGAAACACTTCAGAATACCATGCATAACGCCTTAAAAACCACTTGTCCATGGTTCAGGCTGTGGATGTTTTCCCAGTATAATTTGTCTGAGTTTTTGCCAAGTTATTTTTTCATTTTTAAACAATTACTTTGGGGATAGCTCCTTAACAGATACATACTAAATTTATTTTTCCATTTTGCATACATTTTTCTTCACTCAGGCTTGCCTGTTTGACTCTGTGTGAAAAAAGAAACAGTGGGACATGCCTCCCATTTAGTAAGTTTGACTCCTGTTTCTAAATCTATTTTTCGTGAACAGTCAGGACAATTTTCAAAGACGCTTCTGTATGGTCCATAGGAGGGTGCACACGGAATATTTATATTAATGGGATAATGATAATGATGCCTGTAATTATAATTTACAAAATCTTTAATGAATTTCTGTGTTCACTTGGTGCAGTGGTAGAGCATTGGATTAACAAGCAAGTGGTATGAGCTCAAACCCTGGTGTGGCTGTTACAAATTTTGTGTTTTTAAGTATTTTTTATACTTTGAGTCTTATTAACAGTACTTGCAAAAGGTTAAGAGTTTGAAATGTGTAGCGCTTCAAGCTAAATATTTGAAGCTCCACCCTGTCATACCACTCAGCCTCTTATACTATTGTCTTTGTATTTGGGCAAGGGATCATAATAGTTTGATATTTTGTGATTTTATTTTGTTAAAAAGCTTTTAAAATTTTGAGGACTTTAAGGGTTCTTCCAACCATTAAAAAATTATTCTTTTGACCACAAACAAAGGATTCTTCCCACCAACAAAGATTGTTCCGACCGTTCATGAAAAAAATTAGATCGTTGGCTGGCCAAATGCCGATGTTCAGTTTGATTTTGCTGTTGTCATTTTTTGCAATAGATGTTCTCACTAATTGTTTCAATGAAAGAAATTCAAGATTATTATCACCATTTTTGTGTTTCTCCGTCAACCTTTTTGATTCTTTTGTTGATATAGTTTTTCATCTAGATTTATTTGGATGATAATAGTGTTAACACCTCTTTCCCAAAGGATGAAATGGTCATATTTTTAAGTTTTTTCCCTAATTTTTTTCTCGATTGGATTCTACAAAATATGATATTTATTTCATTTCAATAGATTTCATCAGGTGAAGGAAGGCCTTCTGATATTGAAGTACCGTTCCCATCAATGATTGCTCATACTAAAATTAAAGGAAAATTCCACTTTCAACCACCAACTGATGTCAAAGTCATTGGAAGCTTCCTTCTCAAGACAATGATCAAATCAAACCAATCAGTGGATATAGCAGTTGAAATTCCAAAGGTATGATTTTTGATTTAACTTTGAAAAGTAGGAGGGTTGTAAACTTTGCATAAACTTTCCCTTAAAATTAAAAGAAAATACAGTATTGGCATTTTGATAATAGTAGGAGGTAGATTTAAGCTATAATATATATATATATATATTATATAATATACCTTGGGTAGCACTTGAAGAATTGTGGGCACATTGATACGTCCGTGTATGTACCATGGATGCAAAAGCTTTTTGTTGTGTACTAAAAATGTGCAAAGTTCAGGGTGTTTTACTAAATGAATCTTTTTTATAGGATCTTTTGGGAAAGGAAGATTATTTGAATTACAGATACTGTTACAAACGTTCTTTATATTTGGCATGGCTGGCCTCATACTTGAAAGAATGGGAGCATACAGAGAATCTTGCTTACACTTGTGGTTGTGATGTTTATAAACCAATGTTGAAGATTGGTTTGAAAGGTATAATTTTTTATTAGCTTTGATAATCAAGCATACTAGATTCTGGTAATGGGGATAGAGTAAAAAATAAAATTCAAATATTTCGTCAATTTGAAATTTCCTTTCACAGCTTGTGTATGTAGAAAAGCAAAACAATGTGTTGTATGCTCTTTTCATTTGTTGAAGTGTAAGACGATTTATGGTAGGAGGAATAAGCTAAAATAAATATCACAATATAATCTTTATAACTCTAGAGAGAAACTTTAGAGGTTTTAAATCTTAGCAAGAGTATTATTGCTTAAAAATGTTATCTGAAAGGACTAAAAAATTTAAACCATATGGGATTCGAATGAAAATAAGACAAAATGATAGAGTTAGTAGGTAAAATTAATGTTTCTTTAAAAAATACCATTGAAAAATGTAAATGTTTTTCTATCTACTGCATAAAGTACAATATTATGCATCTGTTTGATTTTTTTCAGGAAAAGTTGGAAAAAGGTTTAGTATAACTGTCCATATAATGGTACCTGAATGTTCTTTCAAAAAATCTCGTTATATACCATTAAGAAATAATGTCAGATCAAACTGGTATGAAGAATGTGAAGCAGACACCACAGAAGAAATTGGTAAGGGTTGTTTTTGAAAAATTGATTTAAAATCTTCGTGTCTCTTCTTTATTCCCTTTGCGAAAATCCATTCCTCGGTATTATTAACAATGACGAAAGGCATTTTACTATTGTTATTGCTTTAGAAAGAAAAATTGATGACGACCAAAGTTTTCTGTCGCGTTGTTCTACCTTGCACTTTTACCTTTATCATTCGTATTATTATTTAACCTTGCTCTCGATTTTCATTAATTTACCAAACTTTACTTTACCACCGCAAATTTTTGTTGTGATGAAAATGACCTATCCGAGTGCTGAATTTAAATATTTTGGTGCTTTTTGCACGAGTAGAGAAAATTCGCTGAAACTAATAATTACCATACCATAAAGGAACAGCTTTTCCATTAACATGGAAATTATAGCTAATTTGACTTGTGTCTCGGGTCGATATTTTCGTAAAGTGATCGAAAACTGATGTATAAAATTCCAATTTATCAATCAAATAAAGGGCTTTGTAATAATCTCTCTTTGTTGCTTTTGTATAAAAATTTATGGCAAAACCTCTTATTGATCACCCACTTATTGAAACCATAATTATCAGATTAAAATGAAATAATCACTTTTTTTCTTAGACTTTCCAACACCTCACTACAACAATAGTATTTTAATGGATATGTTACACGAGGAACATCTACGTGCATTGTATAATGCTTTAAAGGAATGCCACGGAATGAAAGATGCAATTTGCTTGTTCAAAGTCTGGTTAAAACAAAGGAGTTTCGAGGTAAGAAATCGTGATAAAATCCTTGTCGTTCTATCTTTACAGCTCTTAATATTAAATTCTCTATCAAAGCTTTTTTTCTACATGACCAATTAGTTCCGGCTAGAAAAGTTCTTCAATGCGGATCTTTTATTGCCTTCAGGAATTCAGTATTACTTAAGTACTTTAAAGAAGTTGAATTCAGCGGGCACTAAATTTCGCAGATTTCAGGGTGTTTCGCGAAATCTAATTCCCGCCAAATACAAAATTTCCCTTGTTCGCGAAATTCTATTCCCTCGAAATTTCTCTTTTTAGTTTACCGCGAAACTGTTTGCCAAAAAAACGTCGTTTTAACTTTCCTGGTCATCCGCGAACTTAAATTCCCGCAAAATTTCAAAAGCCGAGAATTTTGATTCCCGCGAAATGAAGTTGTTTTAAAGTAAACTTTCTTTAATTGTTTAATTTTCAAATGAATGGTTATTGTTGTTAATTGGTGATTTGTAACAATAAGAATTTGATAACAATTTTTTTCATTTTCAGGGATATACGACATTTAATGGTTTTTGCTGTTCAATGCTACTGGTTTATTTGCTGTCAGTTAGAAAGATATCAGCCCATATGAGCTCTTACCAAATCTTTCGACTAGCTTTGAATTTTCTTGGTAAAAATTTTTACCTACTAAATCTTTCTATATTACCAAATTGGCTAATTCAGAAGAACCAGATGCCGCATGTATTGTTTCACATATGGCTGGTCTCATATTAAGTTTCACGGGTTTCAAATTTTGCAAATTACAAAATAATAAGTTTTATTTGTATGACAAAACTCAGCAATGGACAGAACACGACGGGAGAAGACATCCCCTCACCTGCGTGACTGCCTGACCTTTTCCGGGTGTTTTTCTAGGTGTTTTTTTCCAAAGTTTAAGTATACTGCTGTAACAGAGTGGTATAATGACTATATATTTTCTAAGTTTCCCTTAAAAGCAATAAGTAGTTGAATATTTGTTGATTACGTTTTTCGCTAGCAACAAGTGATTGGACAAGTGAAGGAATAACACTTTTCAAAGACGAAGATGACAAGGTTAGCATTTATTTCTTCTATTTAATGGGTAGCCCAAAGATTTTAAAACCAGGCGACGAGATAAGTATTCATGCTCGCAGTACCATATTCCCTTTCAAGATTACCAAACTAGGCTAGAAGGCTGTACATATTCGCATGTTATATTCTTTTACAAGATTTAAAAACCAGGCTACCTATGCATAGTAACATTGTCATAAATTGTTGATAAGAATGTAGTGTATGAAAGTGCCTAGATTTTACATTTGCAAAATCTTATTCTTAAAATAGGAGGAACTGACTACCAAATAAACTAGTAATACTGCCAAGGCTCCTCGGGTCAGATTACCCAATCGTTGCTGCTCTTGCGTTGAGTGGACGAGGCTCGAACCAGGAACTTTTCGATTGGGAGGCGAGCGCTCTACTGACTGAGCTATCTGACCCTTTCCTTTTTGTAGACACCATCATTGCGGGATTATCATTCTGTATTTGAAGTTGTTTTTGTGGATACTTCTGGTTTTATGAACTTGTGCGCAAATATAGATAAAGTCACTTATGAAATGGTAAGTTTCCCTCAAATTGTTTTCAATATTCTTTTATACAGGAAACTAACGAATCACTTTATTAACAACTCAGAAAATTTACGCTCATCGAAAATTTGTATTTCGGAAGGACAGAATTGATGGGATTTTTCGAAAAATTACATTTTGGTTTCATGAAATTGACGCGTTTTTCGGGAAGTGTCAGAATCTAATCAAATATTCGTTTTAAAATTTCACTCTTTTCTCGTTAAAAAATGGATTAAAATCGATCATGGCACTGCTTCTAGTTTCTTCGATGAAGAAATCTTTTGTTCTGATCCTCTTAAAATCCCTTTTAAATTTTTCTTGATAGAAACATTTTTATTTTATTTTTTATTTTTACACAAAATCAACGTTCATGAAATTAACACAAGTCGAACTGAGTTAATGTATAATTTAAATTTTCAAGTTAATTATTAGTTAAAGTAAAATTAATGTATCACTTAATTAACGCGCATATGAAATTAACCCGACATAAAATTAACGCAGATGAGGGGCAAACCACGTTAGTTAAATGATTCATTAATTCCCTGTAATAAGGTATATAATTTTCGTAGTTTTTTTTCAATGTTTTTGTAATTCTCCACTACCTTTATCTTCTATTATTTTATATCAACCAACTGATACAAATAATCGCTCGAATTAAGTCTGAAATAAATAATAAAAACTTTTTAAAAGGTATTTGCGTACTTGCCTCGCAATTTACATCAAAATAACTAAATTTGTTGACTTACTGAATAAAGCCATTATTTAACAAGTAAGCCTTAAAAATTGCAATGGCTAAAACGCGCTGTATCTATAAGCTCGTTGAAAATTCAATAAGAAAATTGGTGTGGTTGTTCATACTACAATTACCTTGCAGCAACGTAAATATTACCTTTTTTGTGATGCTTTTCGAGAGAAAAAATAAACGCAATTTAGTAAATAAAAACCATAAAGAGAGTTTGCAAATCACGCTTGAACGAAAATATGATAAAATATGTAAGAAAAAATAAAAATAAAAATTTCTTGCATTCCCCTTCTTTAAAATAATTACAATATAGATAACAATATTGAATGCACTTAATTTTCCTTCTGGTGTTTTTTAACCTATTTTTTATTGTATTATTCATTCAATCTTCAATAAAACTTTATTTTAATGTTAAATATGCAAACTTATTTTGATGTTTGAATACTTTTTTCCTCCTTTTTTACCAAATTCTTCAGTACAGGTAGGTAGTATCACAAAATTTGACTAAAATTTATAATTTTAGTAGTTAGGTTGAGTTTTCATTTAAAAATTTAGTACCCCTTAAGCCTAATTCACACTTACTTGCGTCTGCGTTGCGTCTTGTGTCGGAAATGCTTGAAAACAATAGAAATTGAATAGTACCTGACGCAAGCGTGACGCAAGATATCAAAACTTTTTGTAAGTAAGTGTGAATCAGGCTTTACAAAAACCATTCCTTAACGATATTTTGATGAACTTTTTAAGTGGTTTTTATAATATAGACGAGCGCAAAATACCTTAAACGGACATTGTAGTTTTTAAGGCTTGTTTACACCTTTAAGCGTACACCTACATGTGGTGCAATGATCTCTCAAACTCTCGCTTCATTTTCTTTGAAATGGCCCCTTTGAAATGTTGATTCACCTATTCTTCCATTCATTTTTTTATGTGAGCGATCAATGAAAGGGAGCAAAGAGGTTGATTTCTTAATTTAATGTTTTTTTAAGATCCGTTATCAAGCAAAATTATCTCTGGATATGTTAGACAATTCTTCTGTTGATTCATTCAATGGTTTGTTTATCAAATCACAATCATTTCTACAATCTGTTGACCATTCTTTTACGTAAGTACGATACCATTCTTTTGTGTGTAATAAATCTCTCGTGTACCGGTGAGATTTTTCTTGAAGTTACGTAACTACATTTTTTTGGCAAAATTATCCCCTGTTGTTGCTATGGCATGACTTCTTACACAAAATACGCACAAAATGAGGAAACTGTCTCTCACTTTCATGTCCGGTCTTTTCCACCGAACTTCTCGATCCATTTATGTGCCATTTAGATGGTTTGTGTTTCTTTTATCCAAACACAGTGTATTTTAGATAATACAATTTATAGTTCATGAGATCATTCAAAGTTCTAAAGTGGGGGAAATCACCAAAATTTGGTGCTCCTTTCAATTTCATTTTAAGTCATAGGTATGTGACTAAATCTCAACTGAGTCAACGATCTTTCATTGAAGCGAAGGGAAAATCTATTGCAAAAATAGATTATGTGACAGTGATTATGATTTTATCTCTAATATTAGAGTGTTCGATTTGAGTTCCTTCGTGGCAAAATGTATAGAAAATGACACGTTGAAAGTACAGATCATGAATTACGGCGGAGACTGGACTCGCTTATTACCACAAGTCATTACCCCGATCTTATCTAAAGGTTTGGATAATCGAATCACAGGAATTTTCTTGAAACCAAAAGAAGTTATAGAGGTAACTGCTCTTTGTTGGACCAAATATAGCGCAACCAAATACATTGCAAAGTTAAAGTTAGTGGTCCGTGTATTGCGATTTGCGACTGAGTTTGATAAGTTCTCTTTTTAATCATTTACCAAATTTACTTTTTTTCACCGTAAACGTTGTAAACGTCGGCTACGAATCCTTGCTCGAAAGACATTTTCAAAATTTTACACGAAACAATGACCGGTGCATATCACTTTATCCTTTATCATACTTTAGAGGAGGGAAGTGGTTGCGGAAGAAAGCGCTTTTTGTCTTTTTTTTCTTTTTTCACAAAAAAAGTCTGGGAAATTTCGCTTGACTTATAATCAAAGAAAACAGCTTTAATAAGAGTTTGCCAATTTGCCAATCACAGAAGATTTTGACCACAGAATATGATAATTGAAACCGCAATTAAATTTTCCCCCAAAATGCAAAAAATTCTGCAAAAAGCTAAATCATGAACGTTTCTTCCGCAAAGGCTTTATTTCCTTAAATAATTCGCAATTCGAATAATTCGGAAAATCATTCATCTTTATATTTTGGTAGTGGGGTGTTGGTGAAAAGACGCGTGATGTCACAAAACAATCAGTAACATTTGGTATATGTTTGAATACAGATCTATCAGATAATCCCCTGATTATGGGTCCACCTGCTGACCAACCAGAGGTAACATATTTCTTAAAATGTCTTTGAATTATTATTTCCTTAACCGTTAGCATTCACGAATGGTCCAATGGTCCGGTTAGGCATTTCCGGAAAATAGGAACGATACAGATTTTGCGTCGTTTCGATAATTGACATGAGAGAGATGTGATCAAATAATAAAGTCTGTTGGGAAATAATTTTATAGAAGTTTCTTTTTTAAATTTAAAATGTATTTATTTCACACTTTTGCGTTCCCATGAGACTTTCAGCTAAATAATATCCTTCTTTCATACATTGAAAATGAGGCATTATCTGTATCTTTGATTGATTTACGCAAAGGAGTATTTGTATATGAAAAATAGTATATGTACCGGGTGCGCTATAATACCCTATTTTTTGTTAAAAATTGACGTTTTTTGAAAGTAACATTAAAGTTTTTTCTTCATATCTCTTTAACGAATTAACCAAATTTAATGTTTGATACATCAAAATTTAAGTTAGGCAATTGTCTTTATATTGAAATTAAGTGTATTCTGAAAACCTTGTAGTTTTTGAGAAATATTGCTTCGAAGACTGAAACTTTTTTGTGGCGCACCTGTATTTTAAACTAGCTTGTACCAGACTCAGCGAAGGGTAGAACACGATAGCAGGGTCTATTGCGTGGCCTGCGGAAAGCTCTACCATGTTTTGATTGGCTGAAACTTTGTTGTTAATTTGAAAAAATTCGAATCGTCAAAAAGTATTCGAGGTATGCGAAACGCTTACTTTTGTAATTCTTTAAAAAGGATGCATTATGGATATCAGACAAATCTTAATAATGATCGTGATACAGAACTCTCCGTCTGAGATCAATCTTGAAAAACTAGGGCTGAGTGAATCATCAAATCGCTCTAACCGTACTGCCCAACTTACCACGGGAAACATTTTGTCCGTGCCAGTACAGTTGTCTGGTCCAGGCTAATTTTAAACCCTCCCTTTCGTGATGTAATCCCTCTTGACAATTTATTGGTGAACCTTATTATAACTATTCTAAGTAAAATTGAGACAAATATTTGCATAATTTCTTTAAATAATTTCGCTATGTAAATATTAAAAGCAAAGATTGATAGTTCCATTACGCAATTTATTCAAATAAACCCTATTCGACCTGGGCTTCTTGGGGCTCCTCAAGCCTCAGGCCACAAGTCACAAATACTAGAAACCTAAAATTTGAAACAAAGTTAGTCCAACATAAGAGTAGCAAAAATATGACACCAATTTTTTTTCTTTGCCATGAAAACTTGCTGACGTCATCAAAAATTTGAATTTTCTATTTTCCGGGACAATGTTTAAAGAGCGATATCTTTTGATCGGAAAATTTTTACAATCTGTTTTGAGTTTTGAGTAGCTTAATAAAAATACTTTCATAGGTGATCATCAGATTAACCTTTAACTCAAGTTCTGAGGCGCTACAGCACAAAAAAAATGTCAAAAAATTGTTTACTTATTTATGGCGCCATTATGAAAATCATATTAACATTTGATATAAAGATAACATTAGTAAGATAAACAATTTATTTCAAGTAAAAATAATAGTCCAATCAAAATATATGGGGAAAACAAATTTAGTGCCATTTGCACCAAAATTGCTTGCACTTTTACACTTAGCTGGCTCTTGGGATTGTAGCTCTCAAGTAATTTGGGAAAAACCGATAGGGGGTCGAATAGGGTTAAGACCAATGTTTTTAATGTGATAACTGTTCGTATTTATTTGTTTAGTTCTTTTTAATATTCATTTATGACTAAAATCGCCTTATATTGGATTTCTTTAATTTGCTGTCAATTAGAATTACCTCTTGGTTACTATAACTAGCTTTGGGATCAAAGCTGTTATTTTAAAATAATGATTATTGTTTTCGATTGTGATGTTCGCTATATCAAACTTGCGCCAGCTGATCCCTTGAAACTGTAAAATGTAAATGACAGCTTTTTGTGCCTTATCTGTTCCAGAGTTTCGGTTCGCTATAATGTTTCACATGTAGCAATTGATATCGTAACTAACATTCAACGGTTTGCCACCTAGATACGGTGAATTTTGTCCGAGAGTATCTGTTGCTAAAGACATGTGACGCACACCATTCGTAGTAGGACTGTTGCCTGTCGTCGATACGAATTGGTTGGTCATCACAACAGCTGATATTTCTGTTTCCTTTTCAAGCATCGCATCTTTGGCGTACAGTGTTTTTATCTTCATAGTGTATTGTCCAAACAAGTTGACAAATACCACAGCTTGGAATGTAAAACAGACCACGTAAATGTCAATAAAAAGATAAGTGTTCTCTAAAATAATCAACAGTGCAAATGCTACTGCAACCAAAAACAATGTAATATACATTGTAGCGCCAATGCTTTTGATCTCACTGAAGATCTCTGGTAGATTTCTTGTTTTAAATGCCCAGAATGTACACGCGATCATTAACCCAACGGGGAATATAAGGTTGAGTATACCGCCTGTTCCACTGATATAACATTGTTCTATTACATAGTCTTCGTCGTTTTGATAAATCTTTTGAATGGCGGGCTGGTCGGTCAAAATCCAAAAAACGCCCATCAATAATTCTACGCCCACCATCGCCATCACCATCATAAGTTGAGAACGCATGCTCACTAACATTAATCGTCTCAACTTGAATTTACTGGAGCTAGCGAAGATACGATAGACGCGATTGGTTTTCAATACAAGGGGTGCGTAGCAGCATGTCAAGGAGAGACCAATCAAGATTTTCTGTGAATAACATACAATGAGACTTGGATGAAGGGTATAGCAAACTGCTGTCAGTAACATTAACATTAATCCCATGAGAGACAACAAGGCAAGTTCTCTGCTACTTGATTTTATGATATGCGAAGAATAATTTTTGATGTATATAATGAGGACAATGAGTGTCATCAAGAAACCAACACAACTGATAGAGATGACGGCTAATGAGAGTGGTTTTGTTGTTGTCATATGCATAATTGGTAATTTTATGCAAACTTTTTGGTCAACAGATGCCTTGTACCCTTTACCACAATCAAAACATGTGTCATTAGCGATTATAGAAGTAGGTGGACATCTCTTGCACGCCCAACAACATCCGCCAAGTGAGCGATATTCCGTGATCTCCATAGGACCACATGGTAGACTACATCTTGAATCGTTCAGTTCGACACCTTTGTTCAACTTCAATGCTTTTCCTCCAGCGTTTGCTTTAGTTACGTTCCAAAAACCAATTTTTGTGAAAGCGTATTTATTAGGTGTCGATTTTTGAAGTTGGAAGAGATCAAAGCTATCGATAATTTCTCGGTTATTGTAGTATTTGAATGTTTTTCCGAAAGCTTGGAACTGAACATTTGATATGTACCTATCTAAATATTTCTTAATAGGACCACGTTTAATGATGTAGCAGAATTTTTTATTACCCTTATTGGGACAATAATAACCGATCGCGTCTTTGATGCTGTAGAGACCTGCATATAATGCGTTGATTAAGGGACGCACTGGTACATAATTGTTAAATCTGTCGTTTGTTAAATTGTGACAATTCGATATGTTCTTTGTCAGTGTGCAGTTATAAACATTTTGCCAGAAATCTTTAAAGTATATATAATTGCTTGTAACGGGTGTAAGTGTTTTGAAATATTCTTGAAATTGTTTTGGTTGTGGATCAGTAATTTGAATGGTGATCATCCCTTGTAAGTGGTGATGTAAAGTGGGTGATATATTGATCATGGTTCCACATCGGGGTGACAACACAAACGTCTTACTTTGCAACCTTTCTCCAAACTCTTCAGCTGCTTCAAAGAAATCTCTGCAACCTTTGAAAGAAAGGAAAATGAAGACAATTTTTACTTTCGGCGTGACTAAGATTTTGTCGATATAGTCATGATAAGTCTCTTTGTTAGCGTCATCATTGATCTCATATCTGCTCACACAATACCCTTTGTTATGTAGTGATTCGATTACCTCCACAGCCAATGAACTGCCATCTGCGTTTTGAGAGCATAACATCTCAGTATATTCCCAATGGAATTGCACAGCCAAATCAGTTAAAACGCGGCTCGATTGAAAGTCAGTAGGAACTGTGGTGAAGAAATCTGGGAAATCTTTTTTGTTTTGGATGAGATTGGTAGCTGAAGCACCAAAACTTATTGTGGAATCTTTAAAAATAGAGAGGAATTTTGTGGCGAATTCAGAAAGCTCAGATGAATAAGGCCCAATAGTCATCATTCCGTGGTCTATAATATACAAGTATAAATTGTACTTTGGTTGTTTACAAGTGTCGAGAAGGCGAACACCTAAAGATAGTCCATCAAAAAGGTTCTCTTTTTCTATTTGTTGGATAGCGAACTGAATGGCTTCAATGAAGATGACAACAGTCTCTGAGTTTAATATTTCGCAATGAGTTGTGTCATTGAATCGACTATAAGTTATATCAAGATGCAGGTGGATTTTGATGTCACTTTTCTCACTTCCAACTATGTATGCTGTAAAGAAATAAAAAACAGAAAATCAGCACGTTAAATTACCCTATTTAGTTTGGGGGGGGGGGGGGGAGAGGGGTCAAGACTTTTCATTGTCCAAATCATCAATTTTGACAGTTACCATTAACTATACTATACTCAAAATTATGCCAACATTTTTTTTTTCAGGGGAAATTGACCAAGAAGGGGGTGTAACTTTGGATAATTTTTTTAAGGCGGGGGGGTCAGAGGGGTTGTTGACGACTATTCTTACTTATTTAATGAATTCTGATCAGATCGTAATTTGCAAATTATCATCTGATCAGATTTGAATTTCTAAAAAAACTCCAACAATTGCTGTTATATTAAATTCAAGATACTAAAGACCCGGTTAAACAGTAAAATTACATGAAAATCTAAACGAATACCTATTTTTTTTGTTTCGAAAGAATTGCCTCTTCGTTATTGGCGAAAATTATGACCATAGGAGCTTTGAGAAATAGTCCTATGCCTTTGTGAGAGGAAATTTGCTCAAAGTGGAAAATTTCACCGAATAAAAAACGGACTTTATATCAGCGTAAAGCCTGCTTTATTATTTCAAGTGATGTGTTTTTCTTAGAAAATTAGGAAGTGGAGCAGGAAATAAAAAGCAAAATGTGTTTCAAAAATCTATTAAGATTTAATGATCGAATAAGAAGCTAGATAAAAAGAAAAATTGCTTACTTTGAAGTGAAAACTCAGTCATCAAAATCCAACAAAAAACGAAAACAATGATTTTGTTATTCATACTTTGTTATTTATTTTTTATGCACTAGAAAGAAATAAAAAATATTATAAATACATATAATGCTTACGCTTCTATCCGAAACAAATTTTGTGATTTTAATGTGACAACCTGCGCTAGAGAAAAATCTCTTATCCTTTATTCAATATTTTTTCGAACTATAAATATTTATTACGTAATATTCTTATTCCATCAACTTTCTTAGTAAATTATAAAATGTGTACGTGATTTTTGTGGCTACTCATGCTGAATGAGAATTTTTATCTTCTGTATTTATTCTTTGGTAAGACGTCTTCAGTGTTGACTAATATAAATTCAGAAAAATTTCTTGTTTTATGACTATAGGTAAATCTGCATTTCTTAAAAATTTAGAATATTGTCATGTGCAATTCAATCAAAATAAACAAGCTAATTTCTGCAGTACATGATTGACTATGTAACTTAAATGATGACACGGTCATGACAACTTTTCAGAAACAGAGAAGTCTTTTCATGTACGTCTATGATGCTTATTTTATGTAAACTATCTCTACTGCCACCTCTTAGTTGACTGTTGTGCCAGATTCTTAATGAACATTTTTCCTA
>JAUBWS010007118.1:0-12675 GCA_032270445.1 Darlingtonia californica | reverse complement strand
ATGCAATGCAATATAATGCAATTCAATGCAATGCAATGTAATGTAATCGATAGTTTTACGGTATCAGGGGCTTCGATCCATTGTGGTTGATTCTTCTGCCCTTCGCACAAACTAGTAGCCTGTACCAGACCGCCACACAGGTACGGAATCTACTTACGTGTTTTACAGTATGTAGAGTCTGGTACAGGCAACCGAACTAGCCATTAACATATAAAATATAAACGTTGAATAAATTTAAGCTGATTGTTTTGTTATTTGTAAAATGAGAACCAAAGACATAGAATATTACCCCTAAAATTTGTCCAATAATAAAAGCAAAGAAGATTGGAACGCATCCATGCATGGCGGCAAAAAACACACCCCCTCCCATCAGTGGCCATTCCGGCTTATTGTATGTTAAGATGCGGGACAGCGGGGCTGGATCAACTTTTTCTTCAACCAAATCTTCTTTCTTTTGTTTCTTCTTGAATTTCTGAAAACAAGACAATTGAATCCTAAAGAATACCTGAGAAAACGATGTCGCACAAAAGCTACGTAAATTTCTTGAGGCGATGAAAATTTTGTTAAGCGAATAATATTTATAGGCTGAACAACGTCGTAATAAGATCAAAACTTACTGTTTCCTTTAGTTTTTGATTTTTAGCGAAACAATTTTAATGTTAAACAATACTAACCTTTATGTCTTTTTTCAAATTTGATTTGCTTTTTCTGATCGATAATGCTCTTTCAAGATACTTTATTTCTTCCGTTCTATCCGTCCCACTTTCGTGAGAAATTTGCGATAAACTTCGCATCAAGCGTACTTCAAGGAGGGCCTCTGAAATGGGATTTGATTGATATTTATTTTTACAGATCTCACGAATGGAGAGTGTTACCAACGAAAAACGAACATTTTATACACACTATACCTCTCTCATCTTCGGTAATCAATGAACCAGTCTCTGACAATTCATTCTTCTCCATCTCAGCGAGGTTTTGAAGCATGACTAATTGATAATACACTCCTTTAAGTGCCATTAACTCATCATGAGTTCCAGTTTCGGCTACTTTTCCGTCTCTTACTGCAACAATACAATCTGCATTGCGGACGGTTGACAGCCTGTGGGCAATGATGATAGTAGTACGTCCCATACTAGCCTGTATATGGAGAGAAAAAAAAATTGTTCGTGATAGCGAAAGTTAACTTATTTCAATAACTATTCTTTCTAAACTCTTTCTACTCCTCTATCATTAAGCAGCTTTACTTGAAAACATATTTCAAAATCTGCACAGGGATATGGGAAATGAACATATTCCTTATTTGGATCAGCGCGCTTGAGAAGTTTTGATTGAGATTTTGTGTTCAATACAAAATATCAAGATTTTCCCTCAACTGCCATATATAATACAGGTTTTAATAATCGTATTATAGCTAGGTTTCAAAGATCTAAAACTCACATTATCAAGTGCAGTTTGTACGATTGATTCGCTTTCTGTATCCAGGGCTGAAGTAGCTTCATCCAGTAACAAAATTTGTGGATCTTTGATCAAAGCACGTGCAATTGCTATCCTTTGTTTTTGACCACCACTGAGTTGAGCACCCCCTTCACCAACATTGGTTTCATATTTCTATTGAAGACGGAATATTTTTTTATTTTGGTGAAAAAGGTAATAGTTTTTTTAATCAACTTGCGAACATTATTCGTTGTTGGCTTGAAAACCATAAATCACCGTGTTAGTATATCCCCTTTGTTAATATATTTAACATATTTAGTATATCCGCTTGTTAATATATTTAACATTTTTCGACAGTGAGCTTCACACTCATACTATATTCAATAACTGGAAACACCTCAAGGGAGCCTTGTTGAATTGACTGTGACTAGTAACCTTTACCGCCGACCATTCTTTTATATGTTACATAAGATGTTTAAGAGACTTCCACAGAAGAGAATAGGAGCTGATAGCGTGGTTTCCTTTGTGATTTGTAGGCGAACGTTCTAGCGATGGAGCTAGCCGGTCGATAAGATAGATGATATAAGAAACCGACAAACTTACTTTTGGTAATTGATCTATAAAGTCATGTGCATTTGCGTTAATAGCTGCATTTTCAATTTCTTTCTGTGTGGCATTTTCTTTACCCATTCTGATATTATCAGCAATTGACAGGTCAAACAGGACCGGCTCTTGGCTGACAATTCCAATATGCTTACGTAACCAAGATACATTGATGTCTCTGATGTCATCATTCCCTATCATTAGCTGTATATGAAAGAGAAAAAGTTATTCAGATACAAAACTTTATCACGTTTCTCGCAGCTGGCACAAAAACGCCGTGTCAGCGTTGCTTCAGTCCACATCTGACCTCGCAACTACAAAAACCGATGTTTATCAACAGAAATCTCGGAGAAGTTTCATATCTGTACAAATTCCTGAAGAAGTGATATTTCTAGAATCAAATCTGAAATAATCGAACTTACGTTTCCATCAGTGACGTCATAGAAGCGTTGGATCAATTTGACGATTGTACTTTTACCACAACCAGATTCACCAACCAAAGCAACAGTTGAACCTTTCTTGATTTTCAGGTTGAAAGCTTTTAATACCTAAAAAAGAAGAAGAGGATTTAATATTTCTGTGTGGCTTTTCCTTTTTCTTGACTTAAGGCATTTAAAGAAAGTCTACAAGTTGATTCTTTATCCTCTCTCACCCAAGAAATGAAGTCATAAAGCACTGTTTGTTTTTACATCTATTGATAGATTGATATTATCGATTGTATTTATTATCGGATTTATTTATTGATATAATCTATTGATGAATTGATTTATTTATTGATTGTTCTATCTATTTACCTGGACGTCGACACGTGACGGATAGTTAAATTTGACATTTTGTAAAGTGATTTCCTCAGCTGAAGAAAAATCTGGTTTCTCTCCTTCGTCACTCATCGTGTCAATTGGTGATTTCTAGTACAAAAAAAATAACTACCGATTATAAAAATGTCTGTTATATTGTATGTATTCTTGTATTTTTGACAATTTTACTTTGCACATTCTTTGGATACGAAGTTCTTCCTCAGGCCGATATAAGTTAAGCTGTACCGTCCAGGTAGAGTGTAATTCGTGAAAAGAGTACATTAAAACTCAAACGTGTCCGAAAATATTTCCGCTGAAGTTTTTCCACTGAATTTTTATCTGCTGAATATTTGGGTTTTAATGTACAGGATACAGGTTAAAAACCAAACATCTAATAACCATTTTTGTGTTGATTTTTTTTTCTTAGTGTTAACTGTCATTACTATTTCCCGATACCGCCAAAAATCGGAACAGTTATATTTTTGAGCTATATAATCATCATCTCTTACCCTTTTGATGACGTCATATACAAAATATGCAGCACCACGAGCCGTTGCCAAGGCTTCCATGTTCGGACCCGCCTGGCCAATTTGTGCGGAACCAATCAGAATACAGAAAAAGACCTAAGGTGAAACATTTAGTTAAAAACATTTATAATTTGTTATATTTTTGAATAAGAACAAGTGCAACACTGATAAAATGTTTGTTTGTTTGAATTAGTGCCTCATAAAAGCTACTGTTATTAGGATTGCAAAAAGTTTTTAAAATTTAGAGAAAAAAGCTCCACACCACCCCCGTTTATTTTCATTTAGCAAAAACTCCATCCTCCCCGTTTATTTTCATTTAGCAAAAACTCCATCCTCCCCGTTTATTCAAGACACTCCGTTTTTTTGTTTTTTTTAGCAAAATTTCCATCCATCTCGTTTATTCCAAAACAAGAGTAAGACTCAACCAAGACTTGCACACTCAATCTGCTGAATGCAAAGCAAGCAATTTATCTACATGCTATGGTGTAGGCGTTATTCAGATTGAAAAAGTTCAAGCGAAAAGAAAATATTCAATGAAAAAGTAAACATAGATTAATATGTGCACGCACCGTCAATAAGTTTCCCGGTGGCAAGTCATCATCAGCCACTAATGTTGAACCATACCTTGTATAAAGATGAAACGGAACCTTCAGTATTCAATTTTTCTAAGCAACGACCAGATTCATTGTAGACTGCACCAGTGCCGCCAACGGTAAAACGAAACTTGCCGAACGGAGAGGCGTTTCTCCGCATGCGTGGGACTATGATGTCACAGGGTAGATTCATTGTAATTACATTATACTCTCGATAAGTGGGACTCTGAAGGGACCAATAGCGGAAATATACAGGAAATAAATAAAAAGTGTCCCACTCAGCGAATGTCCCAGCTATCCAAAGTGTTTTGTACTAATTTTGCAAATTTTGTATTAGCGATTTGTATGAAGTCCCAATTATCCAGGGTCCCACTTATCGAGAGTCTGCTGTATTTTAAAGCTATGGGATTTTAAGGGTCTGATTTTTTGAGGCTATGTTCTATTTCTGTTATTCAATAATGAAAATATAATTTTGGTGACAAAACCTGAAAACCAGAGATTAGGATGGACAGAAATGGTTTAGAGATCTTGAAATTCCGTTAAGTCCAGTTAAGGAAACTTTTGTGAAGACATAAAAAGTTCTATAAATATTTCAATTTATTATTTCTTGCACAAGACAGAAAGAGGGTCCAGAAAACAAACAGTTCAAAAATAACTCATCGGTAAAAAAAATAGTTAAAAATCTATAATCACCAAAAAAATGTAGCCACTCGTAAGTTTTCATTAATACTTTTTTATAACTTTGAATATTAGGCCGCAAAAATTTATTCAGCGAACCACTTTTGAGTTTTAACTGAAACGATATGAGACTATACTTACCAGAATGCGAGAGCTTGAGAAGCAGCCATTACCATGAAGAAAATACTCATTGATATACCTCCAGTGATTGCTTTCTTGATACCAGCTTTTTCAGCAATTACCAGTTTTTCATTGTATCTGACATAAAGGTATTCTTTATTTATTATGCTTCAACTTTCTAAATTCCATTTTCGATAAAGGCGAATATCTAGTTATATAGTTGTAAATGATGTAAATCCAAGCTTTTTCTACAATTTGCTTAATTTCGCTAAATTCGCGAAAATTTGTCCCGCGAATAATTTGTCTCCTTAAGGTACCTTGGGGTAAAATGTAACATTTTTTGCTAAAAATTTTGGAGGTAAAAAGTCAAATTATAATTTTAACAACTCATAGGGATTGTTGACAACAGGTTTTAACAAAAAAAGTTACCCATAAGGAAATCTAAGAATTCGAGTTTTGACCAATATCATGAAACATTCAAGCTATTCTGATTTTTCGTACAAAAATTGCATATTTTGAAAAATTATTACTTCTTCAATAATAATGACTACACCTGCCAAGCTTATTATCATAGCATAACCCATCATTGGCAAAAGCAAATTTTTCTGGATATCTCTTAGCCTAGGTCAAATAGAGTTAGAATTTGAAATTGATATCGTCTTTTTTATCAAGCTTCAAATAATATGAATATAATAAGTAATTCTACAGTTACCTGCTGAGCTCATCCTTTTCCCCACCAAACGCAACAACCGTCCGAATGGCACTAATAGCTTCCTCTGCAATAGCACCTGCCTCAGCATAAGCCCTTTGCTCTTTTGACGTAAGCGCGGCCATAACTCTTCCCGTCAGTCCACCGGCTAGGACTATGAAGGGAACTACTGCCAGTAAGACAAGAGCTAATTTCCAGCCGAGTACAAAAGCTATGACAAAACCACCGACCAACGTAGAAACAGCTTGAATCGTCGTCCCTACTTTGTCTCCTATGCCTGTTTGAATTTGAGTCAAGTCTCTATAAGTAAGCAATAAGTGTCACTTTACTCGTGAAAACGAAAAATTGATCTTCAGGAAAGATAGATAGATAGAAAGGTATTTATTGCTGGTGATAAACATTTCAATTATTAACAAAATAGTATGATTGTTATGTATATTTTAAACGTACTTTTTATCGCTCAGGCCAGAGACTGAGAGAGTCATTGTGGTTAGCGACCGTAAAGTTTTTTTTATAGTTTTTAGTTTTAAGTTTTCAGTTTTTACTTTACAAGTTGTGATTATCATTGGATAGTGGGAGGAAATGCAATTCCTTGCGTTTAACCTTGGAGTAGTAAAAACAGAAGCGGAGATTTATGTATAACACATGTCCTTCCAGCAAGTAAGTAAGTTTTCAACTTTACACACTCTTTTAACAATTCAGTATATCCAATGGTTTCCATTTTTAAGGGTTTTTCTTTACATAAGTCCTTTTAATAATGTTAGTAAATTTTGTCCAGTCCAGCATATATGTTATATTTCGTGAAATCTTAATTTCACAGTTGGATCAAAAAGCTATAATTCATGAAAATTCAAAGTCGTGGCTCAGAAAAAGCCGTTTCAACATTCGTTTGACATTAAAAATGCGTCGAAATGAATTAAAGCAATTTTCATGATTTTCATGATGGCTTGTTGAAAACGATATCTCGTGGCATTTTGATTTTGTGGTTTTCTGTTCTTTACCACGAAACCATGAACTTTTGATACTGCGAAATTTTCACGACTGAAGTAAAATTGTATGTAAAATTGAAATTACATAAGAAAAAATATGACTTACTCAAACATTCGTGTCGTCAAACCACCAGCTTCGTTCACATCAAACCATCCGATATCTTGTGTCAAGATGGCGCTTAAAAATTTCAACCGAATGCGGTGTGTCTGACGAATAGCGCTTATTGACCAAAACGCACATTGTAGATAACCTACAAACCATGAACCGATTGCAGCGTAAGCGTAAATTTGCGCGTAAAATAACATTTCGTCTTCAATATTAATTTTATCATCTTCAGCTATAGCTGTTGCATTGTCTTTTAAGATATCAAGTTGCTTTTGAAAGTCCACAAATTGGTTTATGAGCTGACCGAATATGACAAGTTGACCAGGTAAAGTGAGTCCATGTATAAAAGCACCAATAGTTCCAATGATCATGTAAATAATATCGAGTTGATCGGCATGACCAAACTAGAGAGACAAAGAAAAAGAAAAACAGAATGATATAAGAAAGCAGGTAAACGCACCTACCATATCAGATACAGACAACAAAAATTGCAATTATAACTAGAAATCGCATGAAAAATCCTGTTCTGATTTCAGATTCTAATGCAAGTAAAGTTCAACATAAAAGTGAAAAGCCGAAAATCGAGTCGAAGAAAGAAGGTATTCAGTACTAAAAGGTTATACGATGGGATTTCACATATTTTCTGGTTTTTGGCAAAAGTTTATAATTTTTGCCCAAAATTGCCCTCGAAATAGTCAAAAATACTGTAAAATTGATGACGCCATAACTATTGTATAACTTCAGTCCAAGTTTGAAGGTGTTATCATTATTAGTTACTTATTGACAATTAAACTTTGCTTTTCTATAAGCACTTTTTCATACCTCAACTCGAAATGGTTGCCATAGCAACGCCTCAGGGCAACATTTTGAAACAATTTTATGCAGTTTTTTTTCCAAATAAATTTAAGGAATATTCACAAAGTTTCAAGTTCATAGCTTTTACAGAAAAAAAGATATTTACAAAAAACCAGCGGGGGTGGGGGTAAAATAGGGTTAATGCTCCTTTAATTCTTCGGGCGGTAGTCGAGGAAATGTTATATTCACTGGGCTGCCCTTTAAGAGATGCATGAAATTGTCTGAGAATTTGTATTTCATATAGTAATACCCAGCCAGCACAGGATGACGTTGCGCAACTATTTAAGAATGTCGAAACGACGTCTTGTGCTAACCAGGTAGACTAGGTAATCGAATAAACCATAAAATTTATCTACTAACCAGTTCTCTAATCGAAACAAATTTTTCAAACTTTCGTTTCCCCCTCTTTTTCTGTGATCCAGTATTCTCTTCGGAATTTGGTGTGTCATCGTCTTCATCTTCGTTTTCGGCGCCAGGTGGACTGAAAATCAAAAGATTACATCATTTTTATCCAATAAACATAAATAAGAACATATCACACCAAACAATGCCGGGCATAGTTTATATTAGTGAATTTGTCGGATGAAAGTATAGTAGTGAATTTGGGGTGGGGTGGGTGATGCTTCAGAATAGGTAAGAAAATATTTCTTTCGTGGAATTAGCAGAGATACGTTACCAGTTTTTATCTTGTCCGGGCAATGTAAATAATATCGGACAAATTTTTTACACCAAAAAAAAAATAGCGAAATTTCGATCTTTACTTAGTATAGTAAAACATACAATTATATTGAAAAAACAACAACTCGAACGATAATCAATAATTATGATATATATCCCGTTTTTCCGTGGAGAATTCTACTCGAGAATATAAATGACAAAAATAATTCCGTTGAAAATGAATAAATTCGATCAAATTGTCAGTTCTACTTGAAAGGTTCGATTTTTTCCGAGATTGTAGATTTCTGTAGATGGCACAGTAAACAGCTTCTACGATGTTCCGTTAAAAAGATCTCTTTGAATAACAACAACATCCTGCTTCAAAGTCAAGAGTTGTTTTTCAAGATAGGTAAGAGAGAACCATTATTGTTCTCATGTTTTAAGGCCCCTTGTTATACGTTTTGTGCACAGACGCATAATACCCTTGCCCCGAAAATTCACATAGATGCTGAAACAAGCAATAATTATAAAGACTCTGACCAAAAAAGTCAAGTTTTGTTGAAATGATTTGTTTTGTTGCTGCGAACCACAAGTTATAATTTATACTATGACAGACGGAGTGAAGTCGTCACTCTGTAAAACTACTTTCCAACTTTTTCAGCTTTTAAAGGCTATAGCTTGACATCTTTAGTTTGCAGGGGGGGGGGGGGGGCATTTTAAGCTTTAGCTAGTTATATAGGTGGGGCGATCTTTTTGGCCTACCACCTGGTAAATGCTGCCATACCTCAAAACATGAAAAAATGGTTATTTGAAACTTTTAGTACCTTAACCCTATTCAAGGCGAGCTTTTTTGAAAATCTGACAGGCTTTTTGCGGCGAGATCTTTTGCCAATATCTCCGGAATGGCACATGCTAAACACTTAAAATTTTGTATGGTAATAGTTTTACATAATTGGAATCTGAAGGCAGCAAAAGAATTTCAATATGGTACCATAACAACTGCTGACGTTAGCACGTCTACACACCGGCATATCAAAATAATGCAAAAACAGTACCAATGTTCTAGGATCCATAACTCTTGATTGAGTAAAGATTTTTGAAATTTGTTTTAATATTTGAATGAAAAGTGGAAAGGGCTTTGCATAACTAGCGCGCCAAATTTGCCAAAAATAAAGAATCACGTTTTGCCGCGCTATTTTAGAAAAAAGACGTCATCATTAATTTTGATGACGTCATCAGAATTTACTAATGACAATTAGCATATGCCCAACGTTTCAAGTCATTATCATTTTTCTATCAAAAGTTATTAACAATTAACTTTTAGTGCCATTTGTACCAAAATATATTGAAATTTTACACATAACTTCAACAAATTGAGCATAATTACCCACGTGATAAAGCTGCCATTTTGAAATTGGTGTAAGTGGCACCAAAATTCAATTTGCCATAACTTTTGATAGAAAAATGATACTGACTTCAAACTTTCCTGAAATACTCATCATGATTTTGCATTCAGATGACGTCATTAGAGTTCACGATGACGTGCATTTGAAAAAATCAAAAAAGCCTGCGTAGAATAGGGTTAATTGATAATATATAATATTTCCGTTTTAGCAATAAACTCCCTTTGTTTTGCAAGATGCAAAGGTTAAGCGATTGAAGAAATTTATACGCTGCTGAGCAAAAAAGGAGTTGAAAAATGTTCACAGTTAATTTTAACGTTAAAATGTAACGCTTAGATTGTCTAAAATTAGTGACAATACCGTTATAATGTAGAATGCTTATAACTCATGAAGAAATGCAAAATCAGCTCTTAAAACGGCGACCATTTCTAAAGAGCATAAACTTATTTTTTTTTTATACTAGATTCAACTACTTTATCTTGCGTCAGTGTCTAAAATTTCAAGTTTAAAGTTTGAGTGCTGTTAGAATATTTCTGAAGTTTTAGAGCTTTTCTAAGGGTTAAAGCCGTTTATTTGTTTTATTTGTGCACCCGTAAATCCGCGAATATGTAAAAGTTATTAAATAAGCGCCCATTCAATTATTTTCCAGATAGGTTGGGCGCTTATTCAAGGGGGGGGGGGGGGCGGAGGGTGGGTTCTTATTCCCCTATATGTATATATATATTATTCCCCTTGAAAAAGAACCTTATTCGAGGATTTACGGTATTTTAACTGGATACAGCATTACGTGTACCGTAAAATGAATATTCGTTAAGAATTCAAAGAAATCTTTCTTCTATAACCACATTTTTACTTACTTGAATTCTCTCTTTCCACATCAAGCTTGTTAGAAATTTTGTTAACATGTTGTGCCAAATTGGAGATAAGTTCAAAGTTTGAATCTTGCTTAGCTTCTAATGTGTCGTGTTTGACTTTTATTGAGTCGTACAATAAGTCGTGTTTTGCTTCCAAGTATTCTTTGAATGAGGAGAGAGAGTTTTGAACAAGCTCTAGTCTTGGATCATGAGAAATTGTTTTCAGCTGGTTTGCATCGTATTTATATCCTAGATCATTGATAATTTGTGTACCCTCTACCCATTTCTGATTGAACTCGCTTTGGTCGATATCCTTAGGATCTGTGTGATGAACATAATTTCTCCACTCTCTTCCTTGAATCACACCTGCCCCTTTACTTCTATCATTAGCAGATGGATTCTTATCGTTCCAGCCATTAAGTGGTGGCTTCAGTGTTGTGAAATTTCTGATAAGAATAGCGATCAGCGTGACATCAAATGTTTTTGAATCAGTTTTATTGTCGTTTGGTGGGAGCAGCAAATCGAATTGGTCTTTCTGAAGTATTCTATTTTTGACCAATTGGATAGTAAGATTTCCATGTTTACTCAATTCTTGGTACAGCTTGAAAGGATCTGCAGGCAACCCAGCGTTAGTGGGATCGTTTGCAGTATTGTGAAGAACATCCAATAATGCATTTGTCAAAGGTTCGTGCAAAACGTTGCTAAACGTAACCAATATTCGATTTCTACGATGGATGTGTTAGAAAATGCCACTGGTTTGGAGTTTGCCATTTACCCTAAAATAATAATACCATATTTCGTAATAATTTGTGTTGATTCTCAATATTCTCAAATCTTAATCCTCCAACACATGTCAATTTTATACAAGTTGAACCTAAAAGAATGGAATTCGACCATTTGTGAAATTTTAGATACTCCACGGAAACAGTTTTAAAACCCTAAATGAAATGAGCAACTAAAGGATGAAATGTTGTTATTTTGGTCTATTTACTGCTGACTTCAGCACCTTTAAAATCAAATTTACCAACTATGAAATTAACTTCAATGGATCGGCCTTGCCAAGAATTTCAAGAAAAAGTTGATTGTTGTTAAATCAGGATAAGGCGTTGTCAATTCATTCATTCTGTATATTGAAACAAATCACGAGATCCTGCTGAGTCAGCACTTTTTGTCAATTTTTGAAGGGGAGTAACTCAGCAACGGCTTATCAAAACTTGACAAACCATACAATCCATTAAAGTAAATTTCATAGTTTGCAACTTCAATCTTAAAATGATGACGTCAGTAGACAATAATAGGCAAATTTTGGTCTCTGATTGCGAATATCATCCATGTTTCATTTAAAAAAGTTTGTCCAAGAATCTAAATTTGAGGCTTTTTTTAAAATTATTGCACATAAAATATATTAGAACACATATTAGAACCTCCTTTATAAGAACATTGAAGCCGAGATTTGGCCACAAATTAAGAACATCTTTTGTTTGTTATTTTCTTTGTGAAAGAAGGTTCGTAAGGAAAAATAAATCGAATTTTTTTTTTAAAGAGAATTTAATTATATACCATTTCAGTCAATTTTGATAATTAAGTATCTATTGTGTCTTTTATTTGAATTTCTCATAAGAACATCAATAAGAACGTTTGAGGCATCAGGCTGGAAAGAAGGTCAGAAAATAAGCACATCCAGCCTCAGCTGAAATTTTGACGTGTGGGAGTATTCAACCTTTGGGCCATGCTTATATATGTATTATCAGTGCCGTAGGAAGCATTTTGGTTTTAGGGGGCTAAATTTTAGTGACACAACGAGGGCCAAACCATGGTTTGGCCCGAGGGGGCGATTTTGAAAATTCGCAGTTCTAGATTGCCTAAAAACACATTGAAATATGAGAATCAATTGAAGAATATACTAATAAAAGTGACCCATTTGTGAAAAAACTATCTACTAGCAAAGCCCCCCCCCGTGCCCCCGGGTGCTACGGCACTGCTTGTAAGAGTAGGATTTTTTACCCTTCTTATCCTGATAAGGGTCTGAAATCCACGCAAATTTTTATAAAGCCTTTCGGGTTATAATTGTGGAGAAAATTTTTAAAAAACAGTTTAACACTGCAGAAATGTCAATAAGTAGTTCCTTCAAGACAAGGATGTTCTAGCCTTGCGAAGCACAAATCCAACCTCAATGGAAATCGTCCAATATCTGCCACCCGAAGCTCGAAAAAGATACCCTTTGAAGGACTATATTTGAAATTTTTTACAAGTTTCCCTAACAGGCGGCACATGCCCTTAGATTTAGTAGCCCCCTCTGAAATCAAAATGTTAATATGATATCTCTCTACTCACCTTATTGTTCACCTCC
>JAUBWS010007007.1:0-17831 GCA_032270445.1 Darlingtonia californica | reverse complement strand
GCTTCCAGGCTATCGACACTGGAGTGATAAACATTGTCTGCAGAAAAACAAACAACCATAGCAATTTTTCACAATGACTACAGAAAAACGAAAACAAATATGGCAACTTTCGACACTACAGTGAAAAGATATACTACCTATAAATATAGGTTGCAAATTTATTATTTCAAATACTTTCGTTAGGCAGAATTTGAAGGAAGAAATATTTGCTGAAGAAAGTTATGTGGTTCAGTCTTACCACTAATTTTTTTGCGGTTTATAGATATTATAGAAATAGAAATATTTGCTGTTGATAAATATTTCAAAAGTATATACAAAATAAGAAGATTCCAAAGCAAGTAAGCGAAATTTCGGAAAATCGATATTATACAAGGAAGAGGCTTTTACTACTCAAAGTTGTTTAAACTTTTACTTGCGGGATCATAATTATGCGGAAAAACCGATTAAGTATACCTTTATGAGACCCGGAATAAGAAAATAATTCCTACAAGGATAATCGTCAATCGTTTACATTTACAGAAAAACAACGCATTACCACAGGTGCTATCACTTTCATTCTGGGTCTCATATAAACGTAATCTATGCGATAAACTGTTTCTCGGGACTCGTCCGAAAGTAAGTAATTTGGAAGACTGAAAACTATAAACACAGAACTTCGATTGTAATAAATAGTCCACGCTAATTGGCTAATAGTTCGAAACAAAGCGAAGCGATTGGTTCCTTTGCCTGTTGTTGCCATGATTCTTTTGTTGTGTTAGAAATAGCTAATGTGCATCTCCATACTTTACGATTTTGACATAATCGGTTTTGGACGAGACCAAAAAAAACCGAAGCGGTATCGGATAGACTAATGTAAACGTGGCCTCCGACTCAGATCTCAGCCTCAATTATAAAAGAAAAAGGTGTAATCTATACCTGACAATATTTGGGTGCGTCATATTATCCAGTTGTTTCAGTAAAGTGATTTCTCGGAGTGTTGATGCTGGCACACCCTTCTCCTCAGTGTCATTCATGATCCTTACTCTTTTAAGAGCCACCATCCTTTTATTATCAATATCATGTGCTTTGAAAACAGTTCCATATGCACCCCTTCCGATAATTGCCAACTCCTCATAGTTTCGATCCATATTTGTCAGTTCTTCCTTTTGAATTTTTACATTTTAATAAGCCTACAGCAACTGCTGCAGGGGTAATACCTTTTCATCTGGAATAGAAGAAACATGTGTGAATAGAGTAATTTGTCAAGAATTATTAGATTTACTGTAAAGATCTTTATAAAGCGGACACCTTTCATACCAGGAAAAAGGTGTTAGTTTTAAAAATATATATACACCACTATATAGAAACGTCATTCATAAGACTTCGAACAAAAGTTTGGTTTACACACATAAATTTTTATAAAGTGGATATCATTCATACCAAGAAACAATGTTCGTTTTACGGAGTGCCCGCCTTATAGGAACTTCATTTATAAGAGTTGAACAAAAGTTTTGTTTCGGTATACAGTTAGATCTCTATAGAAAATTGACTCCTTTAACTTTCTCCTTTTATTTAGGGAAGAATAAATCTGCACAGAAAATTCACAAAAACCAAAGCAAATTTGGAAAACAAAGTCTGACAACAAAGCAATTTTTATTTAACCTTTTTGACTTTTTTGACATAAAGAATGCAATTAAAGAAATCATTTCACAAATTGACGAGTACCTAAATACATACAGAATATGTAGACAGTGTTCAAATAAAATTTTACGAATAAAGAAAAAACAAGGCAAACATTAGAGATGATGAATTAACCATATTAAAAAACTTTGAAGAAACAACTAGGAAGAACTTTGAAAAGTCTATTAAACGATGTTTCAAGAATTTTACTTTTCTATTTCTCATATTATTTGGGAGTTTGAGCAATGCTAAAATTTTATGAACACGCTAGACTTGCTAAGCTTACACTCCTTCACATGTGTTTTTCTAATCTAAAAATGCTCTGTGTAAATTCTCTTTTTTATCAAATTTTACTATTTTGATCTTTAGTCCGTCACAAAACTTTACTCAACACCAAATGCTCTTTTCCCACTGATCGTGAATTTCTATATTTCGCAAAAAGAGTCTAAAAGCAGAAAATTGACAGCAGCTAATCCATAAAATTTCACAAACTTCTGACCTCGCGAAAGTCTCTATCTGTAATAGTTTCTCCCCTGAAACTTTGAAACAAGTAGAAAACGCGAAGAAAAATGACACACATAAATTTTTCAAAACGTGAACCTCTATAAAAGAAGAAAACAAATCATTACCATGTAAACAAGATTAAACATACTAAATATACAAGTTAAATTGGTGTTTGTTGTATAGCATGAAACAATTTGATGTAAAATAAGCTACACTGTCTTTCTTCAACCAAGTAGTAATGTTAACTAAACTATTACCCTACTGAAGGAAAATCTCCTAGTAGTTACAGGTTCTTGTCATCTTTAGGAATAAATATAATGAAACATGAAAAATACAATTAACTAACAAATGTACATGTGCATCAAATGTAAGAAAAGATTCAGGTAGCCTGAGGTTAATACTTTAAACGTATCAGGGGGTCAACATTCAGGGTACTTACCCATAGCCAGGTTGGTGGGTCTTTTTTCACAAAAAAAAGTTGATAAGTACCCTGGTACTTATTGGGTGGATATGCCCATGGGTATGATATTTTTTCAGAAAAATTGACAAGTACCTGGGTACTAAAGTGGCTGTATTTTGACAAAAATTAACATGAAAATATGTATTTCCTTACTAAATTCTTTACTTTTCAACCTTTTTCAGTTTATATTTCTATATGTGTCAACCCAGAGAGTTAGAAATGAGTATTATTTGATTGGAAAGAAATTTTATCGTACAACTTCGCCAAAAGGGTGATTTTTGTTATGAAATGAAATTGTAAATCAAGAAAGATTGAGTGAAAATCTGTGAATATGTGACTATTGGTAATAAGTGTTGGGCAAGAGTATGTGCTGTGTGTGTTTCAGTTGGGCATCATATACCCATTAGTCATTACCCCCTCCCCTGGTCATGTGCCAAAAATATTGAATTAAGGGTACCCAAGCAAGAAATATTGATAAATACCAGGGTAATTATAGGGTGGGTGGGTGTACTTAAATTTTGAAAGGGACAAGTACTCTCATATCAGCTATGGGTTAGTACCCGGAAAGTAAATGATGATTGCTGACTGATAAGAATTGAGTAAAGAAAATTCTAGAAACAACTAAGATATTTTCCATGAATTTCCAGATTTTCCAGAGAAGTTCCGGGACTTTCCAGGACACGTTTACAATTCCAGCACTTTCCAGAATTTTTATGACCTGTGACAACCCTGCTTTTATGTAAGCTTTTGTCTAGATTTTGTTTAGGTACACCACAATATAATATTATTTCATGTACAGATACAGAAATTAAATATAGAAATCCAGTATGGTCCTATTGAATGAGAATGTTGTGATATAGATCGTGCATGAAGGTTGATATATGTAAAAGAAATCAAGATTGAAGGAGTTAACTTATTCATGAATTTCGAATTTTATGGCTTCTTTCACAAAAGTTTATGTCTCAGAAATTCGTTTAAAACAACAATTTGTGAAAGTTCTTCATTTGTGAAAATTTATTAAAAGAATTTTTCAGTTAAAGCATGATATGATTATTTACAATTATAATTATTGTTATAAATAAACACATCATCTTAGATCTTAGCAATTAATTAAATTTTTTAGATCAAAACGTGTCTGTCATTGTCTGACAAAAAAGAAAAATATTTAAATCATTAAAAAAGCATGAAATAGCTAAAGTTCAAAAAGATAAAAATATAGATAAATAGTTATGAATACCTATAGGAACATTTGGAATCAACTCCATATCCACTGCCACTGCACAGGGCTAACGGCGTTCTCTCTAAACTTTGTTACTACATCTGCACAAAAAACCTTTGTTAACATCTATCATAAATATTTATTTCTCATTTACACTATGCTTCCCAAATTTGGGAACACAGGGATAACTCTGTATAGCTCACACAATTCTCACCCTACAAAACTCTGCATAACTGGGACCAGATTCTATTGGATTATCAAAGCTGTAATAATGCTGACCTACAAATTTCAGATTAAACTCTTTCACTCAACTTATATCCAAGAAATAGTGGAATGAGTTGCAGGAAAGTTGTCCATCGCTAAATCTCTCTGAACTCAATCATCAAAACAAGTCGTTTCTCAACTAAATTTAGCTTGAATGAATATTGAACTGGGTAGTAGGAACACTTACAAGCTTATTTCTTCATTTTTACTCCAAAAAATGTGCAATGAAACAATGTTTTTATTAGTTTGTTTAGTAATTTTCAGTTGTCCTTAGGTTGCAGCATTGTATTAGTTTTTAAGTAATTTGGTGTCCCTTTTTTAAGATTTTTGATTCAATTAGAGTCAAATTCATTTCGCACCTTTTTTTTGCAAAGTAATTTTTATTTTGACAAGAAATTATATTTTAACATGTGTTCATTTTCACTCATAGCCCTTACCCGCATCATTTCTGTACTAATTTTTGCGTGTGAAATATCTTTTTTGCAAGAATACACAAAAATTAGTGTATCAATCATGTTTATGCAAGGCTGATAAATTATTTTGCCACTAATTTTGTGTTACTATTATTACTTAGCCAAGCTGATTCGTTATTCATTTAGTTTCCACAATTTTTTAGAGTTTCTGAACAAATGTTGCAAATTATTTTAGCTATGAGGCAAGGCATTTGTGAGATTTAACTCCCCATAAACTTAAATACTGCAAAGTTTCTTTTTAAAGTATTACGTATGTGTTCATCACAGACACCTGATTTATAAGTATCCGTTTTATAATCATACTCAATATAAAACATTTGAATTAAAAGTTTGGTACACCTTGTACTTTACCCTATTCTGATAACAAAAAAATTGCTAAAGATGCTGGAATTACTATGTATTGTCTTCTTTTTTGCTTGCGTTTACTGCAAGTTGAAGAACTTGAAAGTTGGTATCCTTTGATCTATCAATCTTTTGATCTTTGATCTATATAAGACAGACAGGTATGCAGCAAGAAAAATCTTATTTTGTGTGAGAGATAAATTGCAAGCCTCATAGTTAACCAGGTATGTGTGTGCGCGTGCACACACCATTCCTATCCAGGCACTTATTGGAAGAAAAAGGAATTCAGTGTGGTGCCAAAAATTGATTACAACAGTGGTGTCAAACAAGGTCACAAACTGGCCTTGACTTTATATAAAATTTACGCAGCTGCTTTATTCTGGATTGCCTTCAAAGATATTTAGAATAAATTCTTTATCCTGATACGTTTCCGTACTGATGGTGATTATTTCGACCTCAAAAGACTGAAAGCCAAAACAAAGGTTTTCTACAAATATATACATCAGAGAAACACAATATGCTGACAATATTGCAATCATGAGTGGACTCATGGACTCCAAACACTTCTTTCTTCGTACTACAAAACCTCTAAAAGATTCTGGTTAAGAATCAACGCAAAAAAAACGAAAGTAATGTGAATAGGACCAGAAAGTGATTTTTTTGTTGACGAAATAAAGTTAAAAAAGGTCAAAAGTTTCGATTATCATGAACCATACCTGCAATATGAAGGCTAAAATTACAGCCCGGATTCAAGTGACATCGAATGCATATTATAGGCTCAAACAAAGAGTCTTCAACAACCACAACCTTTCTGTTAACACCAGTCAAGTTTAACACTGAAGACATTGAAATACTACTTGCGCAAAATCATTGGGTGTTAAAAAGCTTACTTAATGGTGAACTAGCTGAAAGTTCCAGATTGATTGGTCCTGTCAAGTTAAGAACTCTCTACAACCCTGGAGTAGTACTGTAAATGAACGTGCAGAATGGCGATCAACAATCAAAAGTCCACAGCAATGAACAACTCCAGAAAGGAAAAATACAAACGTGTCAGAGAAAGGATGAGATAGAATGTATATTTTTAGTTTTTTTCATTTATCTAATTTTTGTCCAGCATTATACTTGATTACGAGTTTAGGCGTCTATATATATCTGTTAAGGACTAGATAATTCAAAGTAGACTTCTGAATGAACACTATCACCAAGCAGTTGAGAAAAATAATGTTCATTTCAATCAAATTTCAATAAAAATCTTGTAAAGATAAGTGGTTTTGTCTTTAGTAATTCTATTTTTGACACTCAAAGGTGCATAGTAAGGTTGGCTGGTGAATATAAGTGCAAAGATGATACATATTAACAAACCTGTTTTCCCGTCTGTGATTTGTAAAAATCAACACAACACCAGTTGTTCATAAAAAAACTGGATTTTTCTATTGTTACTTGTGTCAAAAATGGAAATCTTATCAGCATAATTGGGAATTTTTTGTAGTCCTCTGGGAAATATAGATGCACTATGTGGCTATTCACATTCATTCAATTTCTGTGTGTGAGTATTTAAAAAAAAAATCAATGAAGGCTATAACACAGGGCTGGCCAGAAATAACACCAAAAATTTAAACGCTAATATGTCTCCGTACATACCTTATTGGGCAAAAAACATTGGCCTAAATTTTGTATGTCCAAATTATCCAGCAGCCCAAATTGATGAAATCCTGATTTTGACATCAAAATTGTGTCAATTAGTGCTTCTGTGATGTTTCACAGTTATAAAAATTTGAAGAAAAACCATTTTTTGGCCTAAATTTTTGTAACTTGCAAATAATTTGTCACTTTGGGTCAACTTTTTTTTGGCTGAAAAGGTGAAATTTGGCATGGAGGTAGCCCTCAATAAGAAAAATTAAAAAATCATGCTGAAAAAACAATGGTTGCCATGTTGAAGTTCTGACCATTTTGTATTGGACAAAGTTGTAAATTGACACCTTGTGTTACATAATCATGCAGAATTAATGATGTATTTAAGATAATTACTTTAAATTTTTAGAAATTGTGTCTAATAAGTTTTTGTTAATTGCTGCAAAATTTCAAATTCATAGCATAAGTATTTTTTGAGTTATTAAAAAAACAATTCGGCCACGGGCAAAAAAGCCCCCCAAGTATAATAGGGTTAAACAATGGTCAATTCTCAATCTTTGCTGAAATTTCAATGCTAGAGATTAACTAGAATCCCTTGAAATAGTATTTTTAGGGAAATAACGTGCTTGCACAAAATTGGCATCAAAATCAGGTTAAGTTTTCCTATTCTTCTTTCTGTTTAGTCCAAGCAAGCTCTAATCTAATCTTTAAAAACCCTGTACATCACCTGTATAACCTCGTAAACCTCTACATTTTACGGGAGTTTGTCCCCAATTAGGAAAACTAACCAAAATGGGAAAATATTGCCATAACGGGTAACCATTTCCTGAACAGGAAATGTTTTTTCGGAATACAGTGATTAATGCATATATATGTCAGCTTGCCCGAATGGAAAAGACGGGGGCAAAATTTAGAATAACTCTGGAAAACCTGATTTCCGCATTTTTTAGCTTAATGGAATACACAGCACTTTTAAATATTTTTCTTTTAAGTTGGAAGTTTTCCGTAAATTCATAGAGCTAAACACGTCGGAAAATACTTTAGAAATTTACCTTAGAAATTTGAATGCATGTAGTATTTTGATGTATTTTGGTAGAAATTATGAACAATTTGATAACCTCATGCCACCTGGTAAGATTTTTTATTAGCTATTTCCGTTGAGCTAAAAAATATGGAAATCAGGTTTTCTGGAGTTTTTCTAAATTTTGCTCCCGTCTTTCCTGTTTGAGCAAGAAAAAGTTGCTGACATATGCATTAATTGCCATATTCCGAGAGAAAAAAAATTCCCATTCGGGAAATAGTTTGCTTGGGAAATAGTTTGTTCGGGAATAGTTTGTTTGGGAAATAGTTACCCGTTACACCTACGGCAATAATTTCCCATTTGGGTAGTGTTCCTAACTGGTCCATAGGGTTGTTGTGGAGTATGTTTGGAAGGTATTGGATCGAACTCTATCCAGTACCAGAACTACAAGTTGTCGATAAACTTGAGTGCTGCTCTGGCATTAGAGATGCTGGACTGAATGGAGGTTAAAAGGATACCTTAACCACAGCCAGGTCCCCTACCCAATTTGTTTTGGGTTAAAGTAGCCACCTCCCGAGAGTGTAGACAGAATGGTTATTTTCAGAATCCAAATATCAACTGAACACCAATAACAGCTGACAGCAAACTTCATCATTGGTGTAGTTTTCCCTCAATATTATAAAGTTAAAGGGTCAAATTTAAAATTGACAAAAAATAAAATGTCAGTTGCAAACCTTCAGGACTGTCTTCTAAGTATTGTGCAACACAAGCTTATTTTGACATAAATATTTTCAAGTATACCTAACAATGCGTAAGCTTTCTATCAAAATTCAAGAAAATGATAGATAATTACTTAGGCTGCTATCACGTTGATGATGATCATCGACTTCGATCATCGACTTCGACCATGCATCGGCATGCTGAGTGAGAGAACAAAACTTAATCTTAATCTTTCTTACCAGCTAGCATCTGAAACAAAATAATATCCATCATACATGGAGAACAGATGCTTGAGTTTTGCAAAATTTCATGGATAAAGCTCGCTGGAATACGTTTAAGTCATTTTAGCAGCTATGTAGGTACCAGTTTTAGTTACCATCACCATGTTTTGTTTTGTTGTTTGGATTGTAGATGCTTTCTATTTGCACAATTGTTGTTGGATGTGAACACATCCATTGGATTGAGACCATGTGCTCCGTGAAATGACAATAAGGGGAAACCCCGAGATATACGCCGTGAGGGTAAAACTAAAGGCGGCAGTTCGCTGAGAAGGCGGTTTGTTATTGCAACTTATTGTGCAGGTGCCGTTACTACTCAGCAGAAGGCTTTATTATTTCTATTCTTCAACTCTGGAAGGCGTAATCAAATCTTAGAACACGTATGGGTCGAAAGCAGCCAACGAGGCATTTTTGCAAAATATCTGTTCGGAAGGTATGTTTTTCCTAGAAATTTACATTTGTTCGGCGAGAATGTTTTAAAAACTACCTTGCTGGAAAATTCGATGTGTTCAGCCAAAAATTTCAGCTTTCTGGAAAATATGGATGTGTTCTGAAAGTTCTAGTCTCTTGGAGAATAACGACCTGTTCTGAGACGATTTGATGCCTGCTGGATTTTTTTAGATTTCCTGGATAAAAAGAACAAATATTTTGTGTTTTGAGCTCCTTCATTTTTTTCATAATGTTAATTTCCTAGATTTTTCGACGTGTTCTGAAAAGATTTGGCTTTAGCTAGATTCATTGTCAAAGTGACCTTCCTGGAGAAAAAGAACAGATATTTTCTATTCTGGGCTCGTTGGATGCTTCTGATTGATATGTGAGCGGACAATGTCAGAAAGACGTCTCTAAGCGACCAGGTACCACGTGGCATATCACGTGACCTTAGTCAAAAGCATTTTTTAATTTTCTGTCTCAATGAGCAAGTTTTTGAAAAAATGATCAATTTTCATTTTCAATTCAATTTTCAATTTTTATTTTTCAGTTATACTTTCATTTGATAACAATTGAATTAAAATTGAAAATTGAAAATTGAAAATTGATTTAAAAATTAAAAATTGCGTAAATTCACCATTTTTCAATTTTTAATCTGTGAAAAATTTATTTGAATTGGAATGATCGTTGTATACACGGATGGTCTATACGATCAGACTTAGTCCAATTTGCCGACCCTTACAAAAGTTACAAACCCGTTTTTCGCAGAGTGATGTGAAGCAGCTTACATTAGTCTAAGGTAAAGCTTTCCTCTCTTCAACAAGTCACCGAAAAATTATCACGGAATTTTTTTTTCCAGGTTTTTTTACCAAAAATAATACATCTGTTGTGCTATATTAAAAGAAGACACTATCAAATATACAGAATGATGCAGGCTGATGAAAACACAAAAAATAGTCGGAAAATTCCAAAACTTGACCTCTGAAGATTCCAAAAATGGCTAAAGTTTTCCAGTTCCCTCCCGTGGCAAAACAAAATATCTTATAATCGTGAGAATAAATTCGGGTGAAAATTTAGTCACTTTTGAAAAGTGGGTTACTTTTCTCTCCAATTTTTCCCCACTAAGATGAATAGTGTCATGAACACCTAATATTAGGACTTCTTTCGATACAAATTTTTCTGTGAAAAATGTTATTTTGTCGTTTTTGTTTTTGATGTAGTTGTTAGTAGTTTCAATATCATAAATAGCGTAAAATACACCGAAATAAAACTTTTAAAAAATTGTGAAAATTCTAAGAGGCCGTTTACATGAGTATTTTATTTCGGGCGAAATGAAATTTATTTTAGAAGCCACGACTTGAAACTACCAGAAATTAACTCATTTCGGTCAAAAAGACAGAATTGAAATTTCATTTCGGTGTCAAAGGAAACCCCATAAGTGGTTACAGGTAATGGCATTGTTAAAAAAATTTCATTTCGCCCGAAATTAAATTCTTATGTAAACGGCCTCTAAGTCGGTTATAAAAAAATCGGGGAAAATAAATTCGGACAAAATTTTGATCGGCAAAAGTCACTTTCAAATAATTTCATCCTTTGTCATTTCTTCCCGGTAACGTACTTCTGCGTGCGTAAAAGACTAGTCTTTACCAGACCTCTTCTGAAAGAAGTATTTCTACCATGCGGCAGGAAATTCTTTTTAATCAACCGTCGCATCGGCAGGTCTGGTACAGTTAGGCTTAGTGAGAGATGCAGAGCGAAGTTTTTACCAAAATATCGTTGATTGGTTTATTACCCCCCCCCCCCCCACATCTTCTTTCAAAAAGTAGAAATGGTAGAAACTTGGCAGGTAAATAGTCTGGTATGAAAGGTTTTTAAAATGACAATAGCATGACACTAGTTACCATGGTAACCTGCTGACGTCAGCATGTTTTTTAAAATGCTGATTTTCAGTACATTTTTCTCAGAGTAATCTCAGGAGGGAGAAAAGATTTTTAAACCTATTTTGATATTTAGAAAGCTGAAACAAAGGGCTTTCGTAGATAACTATCAGATTTTATGAAAATCATATCCTGGCAAGTTTTAGCGCACCAAAATATACTAAAACATTTTTGTTTACTTTAAGGCGCCATTTTGGAACTATGACGTAATCATAAAAGTTTCAAAGTTAAAGCATTATTCCATTAAAAGTTATTGCAATTTTAATTTTGGTAGCATTTCCACCAAAATAGGTAGAATATTGACATCTACTCTTCTCATTTTGGGCATAATAAGCCAAGTAATGTTTTCCACATCCGAAAATTTCAGGAAAATTATGTAAAAGTTATTTAAGAAAAACCAACACGGGGGATCTCCCTCCCCCATATTATGAAATAGTGTTAAACATTGACCTGAAATTGGTGTGTTGAAGAACTAAGAAAATTCTGAAAGAAACTTCGGAAACATTGATCTATGCCACTCTTATTATCAATTTATTTTTCTTCGGTGTGTGTATGTGCAACACAAACTCAGAGTTTCCGAAGAGAGTTTAACTACCTGTGTCCTGAAAAACTGGGCGGGGAAGGAGGCTCTGTGACTCATACACCAATAGGGAGTCCTATCTGGTCCAAAGTTTATGGAAATTTCCGGTGATTAAGAGTCCAAACATGAAGAGTATTTTCAAAGTAAAACAAATTCTTGTTAAAAATTCTCACCCTTCCTTACGAAAGAGAAAACATGATATTTCTGATATATGCCTGACATTTTGAGATTAACTTCCTGAAAACTCCCGATGGCTTTCCTAACAGCGACCATAAATTAACACTTATGGTCATTCTAAAATGTTGGGGAACAAAAGTCTAAAAAAGAAAACGAAATAGAAAAGAGTGAAAAATAAAAACACGATATTCTTTTCTACTATTTTTGCTCTCCGTTACATCTATTTATCGGTTTGGAAATAGGAAAACGTAATTAAAAGGTAATAATAAAAGACTAGAAAAGAAAAAAATATAAATAGTGTTTTCTAAATTCTCTTTCATTTCAACCCACCCTTTCCACCCCCTTAAACCCGCCCTTTTGATGAATTCTTAAAAAAACTTCTTACACTACTATTGTTTGCCACAGTACGATTGATATAACCAACCATTTTCTGGTACTGACTACTAGCAAACATCTTGAAAACAAAAGAAGAAGACGGGCAGATAGGAGCATTTTCACTGGCTGTTAATTCTTAACAAATTGCTGTGAGACTTATTCAAAACATCCTTACTCAGAAATTCCAAAATGGAAAACCTTTCTGAAAAAACGGATCTTTTAAAAAAATCTCATTTTCTTTAAATCACATAAAATCTCCTTGAACTATTAGAATGCTCCATGATATGCCCTCATACGTTTTTTTGAAGGAAAAGTTTGACAAGATGGATAAAACTGGTGAAAAGTTATGTTACAGGGATAATAAACATCTTTCTCTATACATAATAAATATCCATTTGGTTTTCTGCCATGTTTTCACTTTTTTTTATAAACATAATTTAGAATGTTTGTATCCATAAATCCATAAAATTTTCTGCACCCTTTTTGCATATCTCTAAACTTTAAATAGTTTATAATAAATAAAAAACAACAGATTGTATTAAAGCGCTTTAAGAATTTCATTTAAATTTTGTGTCTAACGACCCCTTTCGAACGAGAGAATTTTTTTTTGGCAAATCTAATCACTTCTGATTCGTGAGCATTTTCGCTTTCTCCGAGCGAATAGCACTGCTTGCAAAACATCCGAATACGGGTCCCGTATATTATTGTATACGGTATCATACGGGATCGTATTTGGTAGAATTTCACGTTGCGTAGTAAGTTGAAAAAACTTATAGCAAAATTTCACTTCCATTCAAGAGAAAAGCATGAAGCATTTGGCGAACTTTTAAAATGAGCAAACTTGCCTTCGCGATGCTCTCGCAAATTTTATTGATAGAAGCCTTTTAGTAGAAATATCTACGGTAAAAAAAATTAGGTTGGACGCTGTTATAAAAAAAACTTTCATCCCTGTGTTTCTGTGTGCAAATACCAGCAACTTTATAATGCTGATCAAGGTTAGTGAACAGTTCGATATCAAGCATTCTTCGTTTGATTTGAAGACGAATTGTTAGGGTAATCACTGCTTGATAGATGTGTTGGCGACTTTTTGGAAACACGAAGCTTATAATGCAGATTTTGCACAGTCTCCAAAGCTTTCTGTGCTTCGCTTGATGATTTGAAAATTGCTAATATGGTCGGTTTCACCACAGCGCCATTCTGGTTCGAAGATTGCGAACTTGAGCTGTTGATCTTCAATATCCTTGCTCCAGAGCTACGTACATCATCGAAGATCGGATCAAGATCTGAAGCGATGTTGTCGGGAAAATCGAAGATTTCTAAGATGTGTCCAACAGCTACAAATAGAAAGAAAAATATTAATGAGCATCGAGACGTTCCAAGGATGACATTGTAAGAAAGGAAGCATCTTAAAAATGTATAGCTCTTTTTTTTTTTTGCGGTACATAATTTTGTGTTTTTCAGAAATTTCTTGAAGCTATTTCGCTGTAAATGTAAAGTACTAATTAATGATTTGGTAAAAACCCTATGCAGAAGAGTGTTTTCTTTTGAAGTCCTATGTGCCGTTTAAATAGAGAACACACCTTATTATGGGTTTTTCCCGATTTTTCCAACTGGATAATTTCAAACGTTTTCTCAAAGACTTCAACGAAATAGGCCTGTCAAAAAAGGTCTATTTAATATAATAACCACAACCATTCCCTGAGGAAGTTGTTTTTTACTTACTGTTTTGTTCGTTATCCGAGGTTTGAGAGTACGGTCTACTGATGCGGATCTGTTGGTTGCCGGCAGGATTCCGGTGAGGTCGGTACCTTTTTTGACCGGGCGAGCTGGATCTCAAATATTGATTTTGCATGACAGGATTCATAAATCTTTAAAAAAAAAGGAATTCAATCTTATACAATGATACAGCGTAAGAAATACATATTACGAGGCATAGATAAACCTTAGAATTTTTTTAAAGAGTTCAAATTTTCAAAAATTCACGACTTCCAACAAATGTTTTGGTATTACAAGAAAGCTCAATTTATGCTATTTTAAAACTTGTTGGCTAAGTCATTTTGAATAAATTTTGAAGAAATAAAACATTGAGATTGCCTTGCGTTTTGATGGGCCGCAAAATACGTTGCAATTAAAAATAAATTCATTTTGGCGGATCGTTAACAAGTCCATTTGAAAAAAGATGAAAACACTGTTATTAAGCAAAATATATCACTTTTGGATGCGTAAGATGAAAATTTACCTTTTAGGTGGTGAAGACATATAGGCGTAAGCTTGATGATAGTTGGGTGATATCTGCACTAATGGTCTATGTTGTTGTGTTAACGAGAGTGTTGCTGAATGAGCGTGTTGTTGCAATGCGTAAGCTTGTTGCTGTTGAGGGTCTAATTTCCTATAATCTGCATTCTCTATTCCAGGAACAGAGCTATTTATAGTATTTCCTTTGCTATTAGTTCTATACATATCATAGTTTTTAGGAGCATTTAAAAATTGTCCCGCTGAAATCAACATTGCAACTTGTTGAGGTTGAGCGACTGGCACATAAATCGGGTTAGCACCTCCTCTTTGATGGTACACCATTGAACCAGCATGACCAGGGAAACGAGGTCGATGACCAGTCATTTGTGCTGACTGAGCAGCTTGTATATATTGTTGAGGTGTTTGAGGCACTAGTTGACTTTGCGAAACAATTGCATTTGAAAAATGTTGCTGTAATAGACCATTAGCAGTTGGAGATGGTGGAGGTTGTAGACTGGACGGCGTTGCTGTCTGTGGTGAATTGGCAGAGAGCTGTATATTATGGTCTTGGTAGGTTTGGTATGTGTGGGGAACATTTTGGTAATACTGGACAGGGTAGCCAGAAACTGAGTTTGGGTACTGTGGTTGTGTTACTTGCTCACTTTGTAAATAAACAATATGTTTTCTAGACGAAGTTTGGTAATCAGCGGTCGGTGTAGTGGCAACCTCCACAATAGGACTGGCTGGTGATGTCATTTGCTGTTGTTTATCACTTTGAGAACTGTCAGTCACAGAACGTGTCGAAGAGTTTTGAGGATGATTCTCTAATGTCACCGATCCCATTTGAGTAGCTAGTTCTTGGTAGTGTACTTGCTGTTGAGATGATATCATCTGAACATTTCCATCGTTTATTCCAGCCTAAGATTAGTACAAGATTTCAGAAGGTATCAAATTAGGGGAATGACATGTAATAACTAACAAAGATTAGGCGGTTGATAAAGCTAATGTTTTCACTGTCTTATCTGCAGGCAAGGATATTTTGGTTTGTTTTGAAACAAGTGGTCAAAGCAGTTTATTCTTTCGCATCAATACGTTTAAGATAAATGAAGAGATACTGACAGTCCTTTTTAGAAAAGAAAGGTAACATCAACTTTGGTAGAAAAAAGGCATTTTTATATAACCATTTTAAATGAAAACGCAGTTTCAACCAATCAACAACCTATGCAGGCGCTAGTTTTGAGCGTTTAGATTAAATGAAACTTTTATTTGAAAAAGGCTTGGTTGATGTGCGTTGATGAGGAGGGTAACAGACCAAAGCAAAGGAGAAAAAATAAATAAGAATAAGGAAAATAAGAAAAAGATACCTGTCGAGGGACGTAGACAATCTGGCCAGTTGCAGTCTGATGCATACAATATTGTGGAGCAATTGCTGGGTTGTTAGAGGGGGTAGCAAGGGTAGGGTTTTGATTTGGACTGTTCCCTGGTACATAATACACTGCATATGGGTTTCCTTGATGTTGCTGTGCATGTTGCTGTGCATGTTGCTGTTGAGTAATATAGCCAGCATTTCCAGCTACATAAGCTATTTGAGTTGGATAATTGGAATGATAATAGGCGTGAGTATTGTCGACCTGGCTGATATTACCACCTAAATACAAGATGCACACAAGATAAATGAGCCATGGTCATGGTCTTTGAAGATACTCGGCTCAGAACTCAAGGTTGGTATGGCACCAACAGAAGCTTTTTAGTAGTTTGCCAAAAAATTCCAAAACGTTCAAAAATAGGTATTTTCCAGAAGGACAAGATCTTCATTCATGAAAAAAGTTGCATAAGACCTGAAGAACTGGGTAAATAACCGGAACTAAACAATGTCCTTGGGTTGCTTAAATATGGGTAATAGGTAACCTAAATATACCCTGCAAGATCCAAATCACGATATCACACACATTTGAGTGTGATGTATGCACCACCCAGCTAACACTTGTCTGACTGGTTACCGGCTTGTAGTTACCGGCTTGTATTTGTTCTATGAATCAATAACTTATCATAGCTCAAGATTATTAATTTCAAAGTCTAAAGGAAAATTCAGTGACAGATTGTTATTAGCCATACAAACATCTGTTAAATACATAATTACAATTCCACTGGCGCAAAGAATCTTCCTAAGCAGTCCAGAATATTCTTCTTTTACTGCAGGCTCAGACTCCTTTGACAGAAATTGTTTTCTTTTAATTAAATACCTGTGTATGTCACCCCTCCACCTCCACTGCCAGTATATCCGTAAATATCTGGGGAGCTTGATACATTGCTTTCGTTGACCCAATGATGAGCTAAAAAATAGTAAGTATACATATGTCTATCTTCCATTCTTATATAGCCACTTACTAGTAATGAATAACAATAACGATAATATATACGCACAAGAATGAACAGTTTGGTGTAAAGGTAGATCGATGCTTTTGTTGCGTTTCGTGACATTTCCTGATCCCGTCTTCCCACCTGCCACAAGGAATGATTAAAAACAATTGCATTGAGTAAGAAATTACCAAACTGACAAATACATATTTCATTTATATAAAATTAGTCACCTGTTTTGGCTGCAACAGCTGCGATAGCCGCTTCTCTTTCGGTCAACGATGAGCTATGTTCGCTATTTCTGAAAGAAAAAAAATTGTACATTGAAAAATTCATACTATTTTTGAAAAACTTATAAACACAAACACTTCCATATTTGGAAGTTTTCAATGACTCACCTTGTAATATGGGTAGGAGAGAAAGCAGCAGAGCGATTAGTGTTCGAATGTTCAGAATCAAATGACTAAAGAAAGAAGTAAAAATATTAAAATAATTTAATCATACAAAAATAAAAACATCACATTACTAAAATATTTTTATTCTTTGTGTATCTTCAGCAAGAGGCAATGATATCTCCTTGGATATTCATTCTTCTTCTTCTTTTTTTAACACCTGCTGCGATAAATTAGGTCTTTTTCTTCGAAATAAATGTTTTATTTATACCTGAACGTAGACAAGGTAAAAATTACGTTGTAAGAGGCACATTAAAAACGTATGCGGGTTTCAACGTGAATTTGATAGCGCAATGTCTTCAGCTTTTGCTCTTTTCTTTTCCTTAATAGTGTAAAAAGCATTCGCATGCAATCACATTAAATATCTATATACTTCACATCTTTTAAAACAACAAAATGGGTCTCACAATGCTAAACATTCTTCAGGTGAATTTGTTTTTTATTTGATTACCAAAGCATAAGGTCCAAATGTTCTCTGTGTTTCAAGTACAAGTAACACTTATACCAATACTTTCAAGATTGCTGGATTTTATATTTCATATCAACATCAAATAAAATATTTATGACTGAAGTGAAAAGTAAGGTATCACGCAAATAAAATGATGTATTTTTTAAATGAAAACAAGTATTTGAAGTAACCTTAACCCTATTCCGGTTAGGCGATTTTATGGACGTTAAACGGTTAAGGGGGGGGGGGGTAAAACTTACCCCCCTAG
>JAUBWS010006896.1:0-12880 GCA_032270445.1 Darlingtonia californica | reverse complement strand
TATTGGTAACCTTCAACAAACCTGCAGAGAAAAAATAAGGTACACAGTTCACCAAACACAATCGGATGCTGGCTACTGTATTGCATGAAAATTTCGCGGTCATTGTAATTTCGCGTCTTTTCAAAAATGACGTATTTAAAATTTAGCACGTCTCGAAAATGTGTTTTCTAGTCACGTAAAAAGGTAACAAAAGACATTTTTTAGGGAAAACTTTCAATTCTATGTCTTTTAAAACCAATATTCTGTGATGTTGGCTTTTATTTCCAAAAGTCGGATTTTTGGTGCATTTTAATTTCGCGCTTAGCCGAAAAAATTTCGCGGCATTTTAATTTCGCGGTTTTTGAGTCCCGACCGCGAAACCGCGAAATTTTCATGACGCGAAATTTTCATGCAATAAAGTAGAACGAATTCCGTGCTCCCTATTAAGGAAGATCAGAAATGTCTTCGTCTCGGCAATGAACAAAGAAGAAGTAACATTAACAACCTTCTTGGACTACTCGAAAACCTTCGATACTGTAGAAAACCCTTCTTCATAAAATCAGAAGGTTGGGGTTTTCACACAATGCAACGATGCTCATGCTGTCATACTTGAGTGATCGAAGCAGTTTTTTCGACAAGAGATCAGAAGAAGAAACAGTTATCATTGGAGTCCCGCAAGGTTCGGTTCTTGGATCGATTATTTTCAATCTTTACACCGTCGCTCTCCAAGACAACGTTGCATGTGGACAAACAAATCAATAAGCTGACGATACGACTAATTGTGAAAACTGTAAACCAAATGAGATTCCCGAAACATTAGAACATCTGTCAAATCGATTCGATCAGCTGAAGAAATGGTCGAAAGAGAACGACCTTGCCTTCAGCAACAAAAAGACGAAAATAAAGCATCTATCAAGTGCAAAAATTGCCAGAATCTACAACCTGATCCGAGCCATCAAACTTTCAAAACACAACACGAGGAACAGAAAGTGTTAAAGTCTCCAAACTTGTCGGTGTTTAGTTCAATCAAGCACTAACATGGGAATATCACTTCAGTGCAGTTTATGCAGAGCTATACGTAGCTATACGTTACTACTAGCAAAACTCATTTATTGCAGCTCACTTTTCTGGAATGTCACACAAAGCCAAACCAAAACACTTGACAGCCTGAAACGCAGAATCGTTTCATTTGTGACCTTGAAGTAATCTACGACTGTACATATGATAAATCTTGGTTGGTTACCAATAAAGTTACCGTGTTTTCATAAGTTCCTTCTGTCAGCTTAATCAATCAACTAAATCAGGGCTAGTGTTTTTGTTTGTTTTTTCGATATGCTTACCACTAAACTTCGCAGTCTTTCCAAAGTTCGATAAACTTTCCATTCAAGATCAACTTTCAAACAATTACATCGCTATCTCATAACGTCCCAAAGTTTTCAGACATGTTAACATTACACGTATGGTTTTTATTTTATTACGGTAATAGCAAAGCGTATACCGTTTTAAAACCGTCGTGAATTAGCAAAAACGACAATCATTACGCGAGTGCAGATCTCGTTTTTCTCGCATAACAGAAGCGACCAAGATTTTCCATTTGAGAGAACAAATACGTTAAACAACGTTTTCTTAACTACCAATAAGCTATTGTTATCTTGGGAAACAGGTTAAAAACGAGAATAACAGGTTCGAATATTCACAGTATAGTATAAATAGGAGCACATTCCATTCACTCATTTCACTCACAGCTACCATACTGTTCACAACACACTAGAGCTCTGTATTTGTTTTGAGTACATTCTTTCGCTATTACCGTCCAAGCTGCTCAGTTTTCTTGTTTTTATTTCATTTTATCGAATTTTTTTTATCACATGATGAAGAGTAAAAGATGGATATGCCTGAAATATAATCACATGAACGTTGAAAAGACGTTTTGTACCTGCTCATTGGTCAAATGTTTATCGGACAAAATGTTTACTGGACCCCTACTGCCTATTTATAATAAATTTTTTTTTAACGTACCTGACCGACTGGCCAGAGCCCAGGCTATCGGATCTTCACTTTCTTTTTCATCGTCATCATCCTCTGATTCCGCAAAACTGTATCGAACTGGTTGGGCGGAAAGATGGCGGGATCGTGGATGACGTAAGGGCGCGGTCGGGGCGTTAGATGGTGGTGGTGATCGGTCATTTAAGGAAACTTGACGAAGCTGTTGGTCAAGCTGGTGTATTTGCTGTCGATGTGGGGAGGAGGGTGGAGGAAGCTGTTCGCGTTCCTCGTCAGAAGTATACGGCAACTGACCTCCAAGATCTATACATAACATAAATATAACACTACTGAGAGAAATATTTTAAAGAAAAAGATTAATCCACGCGGAAGTTTTTAAAATACTAAATATTTTCGCTAATAGAATAAGGAAGAATAACTTTCGCGAATCGATGGATAAACGATACATTTTCAACGTTCGTTCAATATACTTTTATTTTTTGACTCGTAAAGATTAACATTCTCCAAAATTAATAATCGCTACTCTTATGTCGACAAAAAACCTTTCAAGGGAAAAGGGGAGGGGCAATGACAAACTACTACGTCAAATAAAACGATGATTACCTTCGTTTGTTTCACGATAATGTATTTGCATTGCTCTCTCCCTCGATGCATTTGCTACGTCTAAGTTCCCAACCGATTGCGCCAGGTAATGGATATCCTGAATGATAGTGAATGTAGAAGCATATTTCATTCCATAAAAATCTTTTGGATAAAATCGGGGTGTAATGGATGTAAATGTAGCAGACAACGCATTGGAACTATAGATTTTTACATAAAGGCGATGGCCTAAAAGTTTTGACATTTGTAATTAGAGAAATATATATAGTTTTTCGGGAAAATAAACCCGCGTGAAAAATTGCAATTTTTGGCTGGACAGATTCTAGAAAAATCGCGGAAATAACTTTCGGAGAAATAACGTCCGCGAAAGGCCAAAAAATCGCAAAACTCCGTAACTTTCTTCCAGTAAAGCACAGATCTACTAGCGAACACGGAAGGGTGTAGTGAGTCTAGTGCTTCCTATCAATAGACAAAATCACTTACCATAAACAAATCTTTAGCACCAAGATCCACAGCCAAGAGAAAAGCCTTTTCGAACCGTTTGTGCCTAGAAGAGAACTGAACATGCTAAATGTAGCAGAGAAGCACAGTTTACTTAACCGCTCCCCTGGCACAGTTATTTATGTAATTTTGATGCACAGGTCGTCCAAAAGCTTTCAACATGAATTTGATTGCTAAGTACAATGCTACTATTGGGTTTTTCCAGAAAAAAATTGTTCATCCCTGTTGATGAGTCATATTTTATTAGGGCGAACCCCCTTCGGAATTCCAATGTAGAAATTTTAAACCCACTCGGAATTCTGAACAGAAAACCTTAAGGGCACGTCTTTTGAATTAATTCCATGAAAATTATGAAAAAACGCGACAACACCCACTTTGAATTCGAAATTGTTTTAATTCACTCAAACCTTTTGAAATTCAAACTCCCCCTTCCGAAATTCCACTTCTGTATTGAAAATACTTCCAACCAACTCAACCAGAGGTGAACGGTTTTTTTTTAAAACCCGTGGTGGGACGGAAAAAACATTGTGTATCGTGCTTAACTGGAAGTACTTTTTCAGAAAATAAGGACAGGCTAGTTACTTATACAGCTGAGAGATTTTTAAAAAGGCGATTTAATTGTTTACTTCAATTATTTTTAGCTTTTACAAGGATCTCGTTTTTGTTTTGTTCAAATTTTAGTTTATTAGCTATATTTTTATTTGTGTCAGCAAGAAACTGCCAATGGAAGTAAAATTTTGGCATTTTCTCCAGTTTATTAGCTATATTTTTATTTGTTCTAGCATTTGTAATGACATGTCCTTGGGGCTGTCATTTCATTTGATATCTACGAATAAGCACGAAAAATAAGACAGCACAATGGAATACATTAAAACTGAATAGATATAATAATATATGAATAATTGGAGAGAAAGTATATGTGTGAATAAAAAAGTGTAGGCCAGATGGTACATATGACCTCTTGAATCATCAGTTGATGACAATATCAGTCATTTAGGGGGTTTAAGATCAAAATGATTTAGAAGATATGGCTCCCCAGCAGCACTGACCAGATTCCACCTTCAAGGGGAATATGGAGGCCAGAAGAATAGTGAGACAAGTTGACGTTAACCCAAGAAGATGTAGATTGCAAAAATACAGCGAAAACGTAGAGATGGACGTGACTTGATTTTAATGTTATTGCGAGTAGAGGCAGTTAGAGAAGGAAATTAGATATGGATTAGATAGATATATAAAAGTATGAGAAATAGGGTGGTGCAGGCACCTAACTCGTTTTTGCCATCAATAAACTTCACACTGCAAAGTGGGCTGCTACTTCCACTTACAATCAAAACACTTTTCACACACCACAAGATACATAAGAAGATAATGTAAAGCAGAGGGAGAATACGTAGACGAAAATAAGTAGACGAGAATAAGTAGACGAGAATAAGTAGACGAGTATTACGATAAGTGGAGAAAATGGTGTAAAATCATGTTTTACAGCATTGGCACTTGTGTTAAAGGATGTAAACGCATCGACATGCTATGATAGAGTTTTCAGATATTCAGAATTTTCTTCATGTAGGTACCTTGTTTCAACATTCTCAAACGGGGATTTCGAGCTTTTGGAAGGAAGTCATCATATCGAAGGGTAGCACGAGCGATACGTAAGAATTCAGAGGAAATCGAACCGCCGACAAACCTAGATATATTTTGATACTGAAAAGGTTAGTGTTTGAATCACAACGTTTTCTAAAATTCGATTTCACTTTTTTCAATACTACTTCCTTAAGGGAAGAAAAAATTGTGAAAGAAAATAGTGCAGAATAAAAGATTGCGGATTTTGGCTGAAATCGAAATCTTTTCCTCCGCATTTCTCAGAAACGAATAGCTATTCGCAATCTTTTCCTCCGCATTTTTTCAGGGAAATTTTGAAATTCGCAAAGCATCAAATATTTTGGGGGAAATCTCTAGGGGAAAGGAAGGAAAATATAATATTTTTCGTTTTATTCTTGTAGCACCAAGGTAATTCAACTTTTTCCCATGTATACTAAAGTCTGTTTAAAAAGTATGTGGAAAAATAATATTTATTTATTAAATTTCTCTTGTTAGAGTTGACCATTTGTTATCAATAAGGACTTTTTGGAAAGATAATTTAGATTTGAATAAATGGCTTTTAAAATATTTTTTCAAAATATGCAAAGTGAAGAAGAAAAATGGAGATGAAAAATTGGCCGATTTTTTTCTTTTGTGCTATCAACTTCATATTGAAAATTTAATTCTTCCTGCTATGCTGATTTCAAAAGGTATCATTTATGTATTTGTGATAATTATTTCTTTTGTTTGGAATTTTTAGCCAAATTTAAAAGAGTGTATATTAGGAACGAATAAAGAATACATATTTGAAATTATTCCATGCATGAATGTAATATCATAAATAGACAAAAAGTTATTTTTCATTTTCAATTTTCGTTGTTTGAGGAAATTTTTAACGTCAGATTATTCCGATTTAAATTATCTTTCAAAAAAGTCCTAGTTTGTCAAAAAATCTACCGGGATAAATTAAAAAAAATACACTTTTCCACATACTTTTTGAACAAACTTAAACACCATCGAGGTTAATTTTTGTCATTTTTGGTTCAGCATTTTCAAGACCGAATTACGAACTCACAATCTTTAATTTCGCATTTTCAAGAAAAATTGGTCGATTCGCAATCTTTAATCCCGCATTTTAAAATTTTTTCGGCCACTCATTCGCAAACTTTAATTGCACGTTTTTTTTCTTTCCCGGTTGTTTCTTCTTTTATTGTTAACCACTTATGGATTATTAAATTAGACCTTTTTTCTCTTTGTATTAGTAAAAATTGCTTGATGCTTCTTCGAGCCAATCTACCTCAAGGACGTTAAAACAACTTCTTACCTTAAAAGTTGATGAAAGAAACGCCTCGCGATCTTGCTGAGGTCATCCCTATATTGCAAGATAGTATTTTCTTGTAGAGGGCGGACTGGGGCGTAAAAGCTTCCCAGTGTATCTTCAATGTAGGCTATAAAAAGCAGAAATACACATGTTTTTGATGCAAGATACCTTAGCAAAAGATACATGCAGGATACAAGGAGAAACATGTTTTCGATATAACATAAGATTCCAAGGAGTTCTTAGTTTCAATTTTAATGGAAATTCCAAAAAGGTAGACAAACATTTATGAAATTCCAGGAAGTTGCGCAAAAACAAGTAAACTTTCAGGAGGTAAATCACCCGATTTCCTCTAGCTTTTTCGTTCTCAGGCGTATCAATTTATACAGTGATCCAGATATCTGCTTACATGACTAGGGGAAAGTGGACTAAACTTTCTAAAGAAGAATTTTCCATGTCTAAACTTGTCTTCGAAAAAGACTTTTCAGCAACCAGGCACCACCACATTGAAGATCTCTGAGTTCAATCCTTGTCTTACATAAAGGAATCACACAGGACATTTAACCCAATGATCTCAAACCGACATTGAAAGGCACGGTAATTTAGTAAGTAAGTAATTATGTTCATCACTTGGCCTAGTATCGGTAGCAGCCATGAGTGAGGGAGTCTATCTCCTTTTCGCTAGACGCCTGGGAGGGATGGAATGCTGAGGTTGAGAACCACACACACCTACCATCACCTTCCAGAACTTACCGCATAGACCAGACTACCCAATCTATGCTACTCACAAGTTGAGTGGACGGAGGCTGGGATCGAAAACACAACCTTGCGATTTGCAGGCGAACGCTCTATCGATCAAGCTAACCGGCCACGGGAATTTAGCAATTTTTACCAAGATATTTACCAGTTCAGCAAAATGTGCGAAGTTTCTTAAATTCTACTAAACGAACAAGTAGTTAGAGATTATTTAGGAGTTTACAAGAAATTTTCAGTAAAAAAGTTTAATGAAAATGTCACAACTCCTAGAACATCAAGGACCCTGGTCACGTCACCTTTATAGAAATAATAGCTTTCTGACTACTCACATTCTCGTTCTTGGTCAAACACTTGTCGCAGAAGATGGTCTGTTATCAGACATAAACATTGAAAACAGATTGGACCAGACTGGTTCCAATTCATCGAATTCAGAAGTGAAACAGCCTATCGAGGGAAATTTAAAAGGTTTTATCATCATGCATTGAAAGTTTTTTAGGAAACATATTTCACTAACGATAGCCTATTCAGTTTGATAGAATTTTTATCAATGAGGGTCCTGCCTTCCTCGAAACTCCCCAGACGACCATGCAGAATCAACAGTAGTTAGCAAATTACTTCCACTACAGAAACTCTCTCAAGGGAGTTGAATTTGGGACCATTAAAAAACGGTTCCACAAAAAACTGAAACTTTTTGATTTAAAACAGTGCAGATTGTCATTTATAACCTCACCTCGGTGACTTGCTCATTCTTTATGTATTCGCACGTCAACTCAATCGGTGAAACCATCCCCTGAGTACAAACACCCAACTCTACACGTAGAACGCAAATCGGTCCCCTATCGTAAAAAGAAAAGCCTATTTAAATTCGGTATGAATTTGAATCGGTTCAGACTTTGTTGTTCCTAAGTTCTAGGAATAACGAAAGATTTGGGCCATTTTTTAAATTTCAGATGTGGTTTTTTTCTTAAGCTCTTCATTTTCAACTTTAGCCTGCGTAGAAATATGTTGTTACTTCAAGGGGATAAAATTTCAAAATTCAACATAAGATTTTATGAGAATAACGAATACACATATGAACATATAAAGGCTGAAAAATAAAATCAAGATTGTGTTAAGCCCATGCTACGTTTTGGTTTTTTTTGAGAGACAGTAAAATCTAAGGGAAAAATTGGTGTTAAAACTAAGAAAACTACTTATCACTTTAAATTGGCCTACAGCGTAGAAATTGTTAAAAATACAAGTTTGATTCTTAAACTCGAATTTGGCTTAGCACACTGAAGCTGACCTGAGAACCCACTATGCTAATAAAAGAGTTAAAGTAACTTAAGATATATCATTATTTGTGAAGTCAATCCCAAGTCTCTTCTAGATTTAGTACCCCTAAAAGTTTTCTATACGGTTGGGTTAAAAAACGAAATTGAAAAAGTAAACGAAATTTGGATCTCTGATATATACAAACCTATCAAACACTAAGACGAGGTCATCTGAACATGGAATTGCGTCGGGCGGTGGGCCCAACCCACTGTCCACCGCCCATGATATCCTCCTCAATTTTGGCGTCGAACTATTTTGAAAAAAAAGAAAAAATGGCATTGATCGAACCTAATTCGCAAAGTGCAATCATTAGCCGGTTTATTCTTAAAGGCATAACTTTTTGCGGGCACAAATTACTGTATAAGTTAATTTTGTGTGTCTGGGCTAATGCAATGGCAAAAATAAGTTTCGCAAAATCTATAATTTCGTGAAACGCAAATATCTATTTCGCAAAATTTACCTTTTTGAAACCTCAATTGCAAACATAAATTCAGCAATAATTTTGCCTGGAAATCTTTCTTATATTTAAGAAATTTATTCAAAATATTGGCCATAATAAAAGCTGTTCACACTACAAAGAAGATCTATACATCGATTCAACCCACCAATTCAAGAAGGTCGATTCGCTTTGCTTTACAGGCACCAGCTCCTCCATTAGCAATCCAGTCCAGTATGATTGAAAAGAGTCTTCGTTCAAATTCCGCTTTATACGTTGCAAAACCTCACGCGACGTCCCATACATAATTTAAATTCGTGCGTCTTTTAAACGATACTTACAAGAAATAGTGAGACAATTTCAAAACATCACATGAAGCCATTGTGTCTGACAGTAAATGTAAATACAAACAGTTCAATGCCATATCGAAAACCTATAAGAAAAAGGAAAATGTAAAAACAATTCAAAGGTTGGCCATTTCTTGGTAGTTCTGGATTTTTCGCCCCAAAGTAATCCGGATGAAAGATAGCACATAATATGAATCTTTGTAGCCAATATTTGAACTTTTTAAAAACTTTTAAAAAGTTCCCTACCTTAAAGGAAGAATGTTTTGCGGAATTTTTATTCGCGATTTTAGCCCTAAATTTTGGATACAGAAGAATCCAAATATGAGAGAATCGCGAAAATTAACTCCGCGAACATTTCTTCACGCAAAAGCGTCTTGTCTTCAGATATTACTTTGTGTTCAAATGGGGCAAATACTCAAATTTACCTGTACTCGCCAATGGACATCACAGATCTTGAGGACAACATAAGACAGCGCTTATGTGGTCATGACTGAAAGAGTTTTTAAGATCCTGGATCCCCAGGTAAAGCGCCTTAGCGCTACACAGTCCTTGAACCAGGGAGGGGAGGGAACAGAGTCAGCCAAATTTTCAAGCAAAAGTTGCAAGAATCCTGGATTCTTGAGTAGAGGCCTTGGTGCTACACGGCCTTTGAACCAGGGAGGAGAGGGAGACAAAGTGAGCAAAATACCAAGGCAAATATTGGCAAAATATGCAAATATTTCGTTAAATAAATAGGGTATTCACTAACCTGAATATCACCATTAGCACTTGCAGCAACGAATATGGAATCTCCAGGGTGCCATCTGATTGATGATGCGAGCTTTAAAATATCGCAAGAAAACAGTCATTTTAGTATATACGAATGTATGCTCGTTTGACCTTACACACTCGACAAACATTCTTAAAAACTTCTCTAGTGTATTCCTGTTTAGGGCGACAGGCAAAAAAATTCTGATGTTGCATGTTTGGATTAGTAGAAGTCCGTATTGATGAAATTGTTCACAGGCACATATTTTTCTATATGTCGAAAATTGGTTACTTAGGAGTAAAACTATCTCCAAATGTTGATTATGGCAATATTTCTAATGTATAAGTATATTGGATTAAAAAAATCAAAATTCGTCATGCCGCTATATTAAAAAAATATGTGAGTATGCGAAATTACGTATGCGAAATTACGAAAGTATTCAAAAAATTGTTGTGGGTAGAAGGGTTGGAAAGAAATCATATTTTTATCATCATCTAGTGGTTAAAAAGGCGTAACGAAAAATATCTGGCTGCGGTGCATGTTGAACTTCACGTATTGAACTTTCATTGTTAAAATATCCCACTCCCAAAGTTGAAGTTTATTTTGTAACATGCAAGCAGATGGTTTTGATAGAGAAGTTAATACTTAAAAAACTATTTTTTATTGCAAAAAGGGCGTTGGTGTTACGGAAACACGAAATACGAGCGTCGACTTTTGAAAATTCACATTGGAAGTATTTGGTTAAGCGACTTTTTTTATTTTAGACAACTAATAAAAATTTAAACACTGTTCAAATCGGTTCAAATGAGCTATAAATGATAGAAGGACCTCGAAAAAGAAGTTCATTTCCAAGATGTTTTCTCAATCTAGTGTAGTAGGCAAAACTAGTAAAAACCCTATGCGGAGGAGTGTTTTTCTTTTTACTGCGTGCCGTTAAAAAAGAAAACACTTCTCCGCATGTGCTTTTTCACGAATCTTTAGGCCCTAACGTCGAACAAAAGCAATGTTTCTGTAGAGAAGACTTACAAAGTTTGTTTTTGAAGTTTTTGCTTTACGTTGGTATTCGTCCCACAGTATCTATAAAAAGAATGAGTTATCTACTTTAAGGGAAGAAAATATCAAAAAGTGAAGGTACACTACACGACCATAATTCCTTTAAATGTTTTCTCTGTAATCCTCGCTGGTACTTTCTAATGACTGATTTCATGAGGAAAAATCTACTCTCCGTTCTGACCTAATAAAATTCCTGCGAATCAAAAATCGTCGGCATAAATTTTGCGTCACTTACAAAATTTTTCGTCACTTTTTCTCGACGAGTCTTCCCCCATCAGGCATCATATCATAAAAATAAAAAACGTGGTAAAAAAAATTTTGCTTACCAGAGACTGATTACTGCACATTAGCGCGATTTTATCTTGCTGATAATTCCGAGATTGACAAACAACCCGGGCTTAAAAAAATCAAGAAAACTTTGAATCCTTAAGGTAAAAAAAAACAACAAGAAACTTCGAATCCCAAAAAGTAATGAAAATGAGCAGAAGCGATATTTAGGAAAAATACGATCTTAAACTTTTTCCTAAATTCTACATATCGTACTGTAATAATAAACTTCACCATAACGGCAAAATGTCTGTTCTTTAGGAAAAAAATTGAAATAATGTTTTCCTATGCAAAATGAAGCTTAATTTGTGATTTCTTTATATCAAACTTGGTTTACTTAACAATGTATCTTTTAAAAAGTTTCTTCTATGAAATTCAAGAATTTTATGTAGTACCTTTCAAAGGAATGGTAATGGTTGCAACTTTAGTTATCTGTAAAAATGAGGAGCAAAAAATGAGAATTAAAGGAAAGGAACGTGTATAAGTAGAATCAGTGCTGTAAGAATGCTGACTCAGATAACTTAACAACAATATTTAACAAAAGAGTCTTTTCTTTTTTTCAAAAAAGCCGCTATTCCGGTTGCAATTTACCATATTTAGATAAAACTAAGACAATACGAATCCGTGAATAATTTATAAATTTCGCTTCCCATGTAAAGCTCCAGCAAACTTGAATTTCCATAATGGAAGATTAAGCTGTGGTAAAAAACAAAGAAATAATTAAGCAAACAATAATATTTAAGAAGGCTGACGCTAGCATTCTTAAAAGCAATGGAACACTCTATCTTATACCCGTATAATTCCTTTAATACTATCATACTTATCAGTTGTCCGTGATTTCCAAAAAAAAACTGTCATACCCTGTGTTGAGGATATCGGACGTCCAGGGGGTCTCACTGTCACAAATTGTGGACGAACAGGGGGTGATGCTTTGCTGAAAAGATGATTTCCAGGGGGTCTCCATACAAATATAGGACAAATGAGGAACTATTTTTGGACATCCAGGGGGTCTTGATATTTTTCGTGTAAGTCCATATCCTCAACATAGGTTGAACAGATTTTTTCTGGAAAAGCCTAATATATATATTATACATTATCTTAATAAATAATGAAGGACAGAATTTGTTGTAGAACTATAGCTCGAAAAGGAAGTAGTAATTTATGTTAGAAGGAAGCGAAAAAATAAGAATATTCAAGTTGAGAAAAACTTATCTGCTTCTTTTAAAAACAAGAGTAGACAATAAAGACTTGACTGCATCAAATCAAGCTAGGACAGCATCTTACCTATGTTATCATTTCTATACTAACTCCCTCGTGAATTGAACAATGATAATAAACAATAATGATAATAATAATAATATAACAATAGAAGTTGTAAGTTTTCACCTTTTCTCCATACAGTTCGTAGATACAAACTTCTAGTAGATATTTTGCTCGCGAAGATTGACTTTGTTCCAGCGTCAAAAGCTGATACGGTTGACTGTAGCTAAAACAATAAAAAATAAAGAAAAAATTGATCTGATAGAGAAAAAAAATTTCAAACTGTTTGATTTTTGCTAATGCAAAGAGCTTTCATAAGAAAATCATCAGTTATCCTTGAATTCATTTCATGGGGAGTTTCAACGCGCTAAACTTCGCAAAATTATTTTTTTGTTTTATAAAATTCAATGATGCAGATAGATTAGTTTTATGATGATATAGAAATGGGGAATTTTTCATGCAAAACGCATTATCCTGTGAAAAGTTATCGAGGTTTCAAATTTGGGGCGATTTATACGAAAATCACTGGCATTTTGACACAAAGCTTCCTCTTTTGGGCATAATAAGCCAGGTGATAATCATATACACCTGAAAATTGCAGTATTGTCTGAAAGTTTAAGGTCGCTAGCATTTTTAGAAAAAAAGTAAAATGCCCCCCC
>JAUBWS010006785.1:1066-13919 GCA_032270445.1 Darlingtonia californica | reverse complement strand
TCTCCGATTATCAATAGGTTTAAAGTGACTCGTTTGGTAAACATAAATATTGTGGTTTTTTACTATAAGCTTGTCTCAGAAAATAAACAGAACTAGAACTTGAATATACATTATAGAAGTTTATATAGTGGGAGAATAAGACTTTTCGATTTTCTCATTTTATCTGTTTGCAACTCAAGGCTATAATATTTCTCTGCCATATCTGACAAAACTCGTAAAAGAAAACGCATTTTCGTAAATCTTGCAATAGAACAGAAGAGGACATCAAAATGTGATTCAGCAATACGAATTATCGTGTTTATAGATTGAGCTCAACAGATCCCCAACCAATAATGATTATGAAGGCTGTCTTAGTACTAACAAATATTCTCTAATACTGTAATTTAACCAGCGTAGACTTTCCATTTTGCTTTAAGTGTATAAAAATGTAGTAATAAAGAACATTTAAATACTACCATCTAAAAGCACAAACAGACCCTTTACATCTCTATAATATTTGGTTTGCATGTAAATACAAATCTTAATAAATACAAACCTTAAAACCACAAAGTTGCGAAACGGCCTCTTTTCATTATTGTAAACCAATAACAATTTTTTTGCAAAGAAAGTCAAAACCTTTTGATCGTTTTTCTAATAGTCAATATTTGACGTGTGTTTCGTATTTTACATCTCTTGTTTCAGAACCCTGCCACTTTGTGACCTACTGTTATGTCAAAAAAGCAATTCAATAAACTTTGAACCTTTCAAGTTTTGTACAAGCTCATTTATTAAAAAACTGATACTCATAATGAAACAAAAAGTGCTGATTCTCATACTGGCAACTATGACTTTACCGCAGACTCACACATTATGATACCTTTTAGCCTCACGTATGTATAATGAATAAACCAGGCATACGTTGATAACACCAAGCAAGTATGTATCTGATGACTAATTTTCTTTATCTTCCATATCAAAAAAAAAATCATAGTCAAAACAAGAAGCAATGCGATTCCTTCTACATGATATATAGCTTACAGTTGCAAAGAATTATTCCATAACAAAAAGGAATTAAAATGATGTATAATTTTAGAAAAAAGGGGTAAATGTATTTCGCCGTAAAAGAAGATTTATCTTGTCTAACCTTTTGAATTGAAATTAATTTCCCAATTTCTGTGAAGTGAAGTTTAACTAAAACGATTAATAAAACAATCAGTGTCCTATATTTGATGTCTGCAAAAACGATTTCTTTCTAATTGGTGAAGTTGTCAAAAAGATTTTGATCGGATTTCTCTCTCGGAAATACATAAAAAATAATTTGAGCTAGCATTTAGTATCAAACTTCCGCGGGTCTCCTTCATCAATTGTAGTAGAACAATTTGGATCGCATAAAATTAGTACATATACAACTGTTTATTTCATTTCAAAACCTTTGACCCCAGGCTCATGTTAATCTGTTTGAGTTTAGAGCGTTTTGAGACTATGCACGCCATACAGTGTCTATAAAAGTTCCTCAACGTCTTATTTTTCCATGTTTTTTTGTCGTTTTCGGTACAACCTGAACGTTCGTTATATCTACGTAGAAAAAAGGGTTGTTCAAAGTAGGTTTCTTCACTTACTGGTCAACTAATGTATTTACCTTGAATTCTGGTTTGCTCCAATAAACGATAGGGAAATTTGGCAGAATAGACGCCAACGTCATTTGGAACGTCATTATCAAATAAAAGGTTCTCTAGCCTGAAATTAACAGGGGTCGCACTTTTAATAGCAACAATATTTATGGTGAGGGCAATTAACATTAATTGCATCAATAAATTGCAGTTGAAAACCATTAAGACAACCTTGTAAAGCTTGTTATGAAATTGTGACCACGGCAATGTCAACAGCAACGTTATCCTCTGTCTAATTTTTTTTATTTCAAAACAATTGTCAAACAATTTTTACCAAATGGCAAAAAGAAAGATTGTTCGTATATATTCAGTTTTCCAGAATACCAATGCAAGACCATATTGATACCGCATTTATGAAAAAAATTATATTTCACTCCAAAACGTTGAAATTTAAATCACCTTCTGAAACTTCCTAATGAATCTACTTTCAACAAATGCCAAATCCGTCATCCAAAAGTAAAGAATCAAATTGCAGGTTCGTCATATGCTTCATGTGTCAATGAACAACAGTGAATTTAAAATGACATATTAAAAAGATCCACCCTATTTTGTAGTGATGTGCTATATCATGAGAATGCATGTTAGTCAGTTGTATACTACAAATGAAATTATTATATATGATATCTTAAATAAAAACAGCAGGTATCTCAACAACTTGTTATGGAAATGCAATAATTGCATAGAAGCAATTGCCAAAGCTTTTTTTATCTTGTTTTGACTGCTTATAAGAAGAATTTTCTTAAGAATTATCTGTTTTAATAAAAGACCAGATGACTTCCACTTGTTATAAACGAGTATGTTAGATAAATACACCTTATTCCTTATAACGGACACTAAGAAAATGGCATCAGATTTTTTTCAAATCATAAAATAATTCAACAGAGATTAAGTGTGCACCTAAATGTGCTTCAAAAGTATAGGAAAAATTTCATATCCATCTAGACGAGGGGAAAAGTACTCAAAATAATCTCGTTTCACTTCCAAAAAAATCACAAAAAAAAAATCAAAAATCACAAAATTTTGGCCCAAAAGTCGCAAAAAAATCACAAAAAAATAAGAAATCACAAGTAAATTACGAAAAAAATCTCGTACAGCATATTTCTAAGTGCTTTACCCCTTGCATCTAGAAATATGTATCTTGATCATTCACTGTTATTTTGCAGACTTTTCTACGCAAGAATAAACACGATTGCACAAACTTGGTAATTTCAATAATTATTTGCAGAGTTCAAAGTTGTAGAGTCTGTTTAAAAACCTCGTGTGCAAATTGATTTTTTAGTTGACTGAATCATATCGTTAACAATTTTAATCTAATGGGCTTTTCCAAAAATAAATTGTTCACCCCCTGTTGAGAAGCTCCATTTCAAAAGACCGAACCCCCTTGGAATTCCAATATAGAGAGATATTCTGAACAGAAAATATGAAGGACCCCTTTCGAATTCCACAAAAATCAGGCAAAAACGCAGAAATTTACTAAAATCCTATGGAATTCCACCAATTAAGGACACTCCTCCTTTGGAAATTCCACTTTTGGATTGAATGGTACCCTCTTTGAAATTTCCGACCTCCTCAACCAGGGGTGAACGGTTATTTTTTCTTCTGGAAAAGCCCAATATGTGAAATCCATAATTCAAAACTCAAAGGGAATATGTTAATATTTTTCAAGGGTTCAAAACTAATACAAAATATCAATAAAAATGCATCACTTATGAAATTAAAAAGAAACAAGTATTATTATTGTCATTAAACTCTTCTTCAAAAAAGCAATATAGAAAATTAAAAAGGGTTAACTTTTGATAGAATCTCTGAAAATGGCTGATCTTTTGCATGGAACTAGAAACTCATGTGTAGTTTCAAAAAAAGAGGAAAATATATTGGTTAACTAGGATATTTTTGCTGATGTCAGCATTTAAACTTCTCAAAATTTGCCCAAATTTTGACCAAAATTCAAATAGCAATAACTTTGAAGAAGACATCCAAAACAACTGTTTAACCCCTCAAATGAAAGATAAGAACTTGAAGTTTTTTAAGATAAGAATTGAAATGGATAGAATATAACCATAATGGCGAAATTTTATGCTGAAGTTAAAATTAACTATAACGTCATACAAAAGAATGAATTATTGTGTAATCAAAAGATTATATTAAAAAGAGTAATCTGGTAAAGGTTTCATTGAAAAAATGATTTTATCTTAAAAGTTATTGAAAAAAGAATTTCCAACCGATTTTGCCTGGGGTTGCTGTGGGTGTTGTTACCCACGTGATTCAAAACAGCTATCATTTCTTATCACATTGTCAAAAGGATCTAAAATTTTCATAGAATGTCCAAATCTAAATTTTGTTGACTGAAAAATCCATAAAGGCTATTTGACTACTTTTTGAGATATCACGAAAAAGTTACCGAGGAAAGTAAAATTACTTTTTTCGTAAAACATAAAATATTAACAGAAAAGATGGACATACTTAAAAGGTTTATGTGCCAGTGATATTGATGCGCTAAATAATCTGTCAACATATCAACTTCAACGACATTTACTGTCTAGAGTTATTGTGTCTGTCAATTCCGAAAGTAATTTGTAACGTGTTTAAAGAAAACCAATCTTAAATTTCAAATATAAATGAAAACGACACAGTTTATTGATTGAAAATTTGTAAATCAAACTCTTACGTTCTTAACACTTAACCCTATTCAGCCTAGGCTTTTAAGGGCGGTTCAGGCCTAAGGGGGGGGGGGGGGCCTCCATAACTTTTCTAATATTTATCATTTTCAAATGAAACTTAACACACTGATGCAACATGGTTCAAGGAACATTTGTGCAAAATTTCGTGTAAATTGAGTCACTAGATCACGAGTTACGTAACAATGACGTCATAATTGCAAAACATCACTAAAATCACCGTCTGGACAATTTGGTGTTTATTTGAGGATAATACTCATATTCAGCATGTCTAATTAACATATATGTGCTCTACGTTCAATTTCCTATCGGTTGATATACAATATAGTAACATTTAAAGTCAGCAATACTAAGAAATGTACAAAAAAGGGGGGAGACACTTTACGAAAATCAGGTACAATGACGTGTCACTGTCCAGGTGGCTTATTTTCACCCTATCCAGCCAAACACAGATTGCAAAATCAATCTCGGGTAGGGATTATATCTAAAAAGTCCCGCATAGGGTATATTTAAGTTATCAATTAAGTTTAAATGGAGATTTATTGATAAAATTCCATCACAGTCTATAACCTTTTCACTTTTACAAGGCCCTTGCAGCGTTCATTTTTAACTTTCTTGCGGCAGGTCTCTGTCCGTCACTAAGGTCAGTAACCCCCCCCCCCCTTTCTCGGGAAAGAGATGTAAAAATATATTTCATAAGTCTTATAAGATTAATTGTGGTGTGACAGACACGTTATTGGATCTTTAAATTTGAATGCGATAAAAGGATCACTGGCTACCACTTTTAACTCAATAACGAACATGCGTCAAGGCTCAAAAAGCCCATGCAAGATAGGGTTAACTTAAAACGTAAACTGGAAGTCGTGAAAAGAATTCGTCGCAAACAAACTAGTCACGAACGAGTGTTACAAAAAAGAACGAACAAATCCTTTTCATTTCAAATTAACACAATGTAACGCAAAAAAAATGCACCAAAAACCAATGACGCTGCAATTTTAAATAAAACTTTCCATATAAAAACTTTTGACGTCATCATATTTTTTACATTCACCATGATTCTTTTAATGAATTGAACAACCTGTGAAAGTTTCAGGTTATAATATCATCAACTTTTCAAAAGTTTTTAATGCTTCAAGTTCTAATCATTTTGTACCCCTTTTGTAACCCTACATGTACTGGGTTATTTTGAATTCGGCAGTACCCCCCCCCCCCCCCCCACTACAGGTAGGATTAAACGCGTATAAATTACAGCAGTTGTCCACTTTCTAAAATTTGATGATTTTAAAGAATTACTAAAGAAGACTTTTAAATTTTATATATTGACAGCCCTTAACATGTCTTCAAATTAGCTGGACTACCTAATGTAACAATCAAACAAAAACAGTAAACAAAAACCGTCATTAACCATTATACACTACTCAATGTAATAATCAAACAATAACAGTAAACAAAAACCGTCATCTCCAGTATCATATTTAACTTCGTATTACTGTTCCTGGTTATGACCACAACTTGTTGTTCTGACAATTGTACGAGCCCTGATAAACAAGAAAATTTAAGTTCTTCGTTGTGTTGACAATTTTTGACATTAAATTAATGTCATTGTATAGCTTGTATAACTGCTTCTTCTGACATCACAATGATTACGAGCATTCTTGAGTCATTAAGAAACAATTAGAGCTAATTAACTTAATCAGAGTACATATATAATCAGTACATGCTGGTTTGTTATCGGAATAAGGAACTAACTTTGAATAAATTGCGTCGCTTGTACATGATTCTACTTCAATGGAGGTTCTGTTACTGCTCTGTTTTCGCTATTTATGTTCCAGGAAAGCTTTGTAAAGGCATTTGAAGCCAACTTTCTAAGTTTAGCTCTGCCATATGCTAAAGCCAACAATATTGAAACACTTTTGAAGCTCCTTGCGATAGTGTACAAGAAACCAATGCAAACATTGTACAAATAGTGGTTTGCACTACTCTCATCTTAAATCTGAATGTAGCCAATCATCTCAGTGCTTCTTAGTATTCCAATCAGCTTGAAGGCTATTTTAAATTAATTTTTGTTGCCATGGCAACCATTTTGTCAAGAGGTGGTAAAACGTGAAAATCTTCTATGTAAATTAAATCATTATTGGAGCCGTTGGATGCGTTTAAACTTTTACTTTCTCGATACTATTTTTTTGTTACTTTATTTATAAGAACATCGTTCTGATCCTTTTATAAGAACATTTTTTATAACCAACATTTAGGAAAAAAAACAAAGTTTTTGATTTTTTTTATATTACGAATGAATTCTTTGCCGTCATTTGGTTTTTTTATATATCTAATTATATATCAATTCCTACAAGTTTTATCTAGTTCCCATTGTTTCTTCAAAAGATATAATTATATTCCGAATTTTGTAACAACAGTATTTTGTACTATTTTTGAGGCCATTATTCTCGACTGCTCACATTCAGCATGCGCATAAGATTCAAATCAAATGCTTTTTCTGACATCTAATCTCCAATTACAGTTCGAAAAATGTTTTTGAATATTCTAGATCATTAATTATGACCAAATATGCAACTGTCAACTTTTGTCATTTTTTGTCAAAAATGATGACGTCATCAAAAAATGCGTAACGTTTTCAAAATTTTGAGATTGCCAACAAAATTTAATTCAGTTGGGAGGGAACCTGTCTGAAAGTTTCATTCCAATATGACTTATATTTAAGAAGTTATTGGGAGTGGTTAAATCCACCCCCCGGGAATTCAAAGGCCCAAAAAGCCCGGTACGAATAGGGTTAAAACGTTTCACCATCAAAATCAAATAAAATTTTTAATATAAAGGCAAATGAACAGAGTCAACTCCAATGAAGAAGTATTCCAAAGATTTGGCAAATATTGGGGAAGTAAGTAACTAATCAAAATCAGAACAATGTTGATATCAGACAAGAATAAGAAAGTACACAAGCACATATAATTGAAGTTTGGAAGGTTTTGAGACGATTTACTATGATCCAGAGATAACAAACCAAACTAATAGGCGCACCAACAATACCTACATAGAATGACGCTGCGATGATATTTTCGCAGTATGTTTAGTTTTGACAGAGTTTTGTGTGTTTTGCAGATTGAGATGCACATTTTGAGTAACCATTAATTGTTGGGGTGTACTCATTAGGTTTAAAATAATGCCTTGCCTTTCTGATTTTTATTAACAAATTATTCGTATTTTCAATGGATACTTTAGAGACATTTAGGAAAAGTCTGCTGCATGACTGAAGCAAATGGTACTTCTGACAAACACGGACATTTCTTTCTGCACTTCCTTTAGCGAAAGATATCCATGCTGAAATATGTGCAAATGACATAAATAATTTTTGTAGTCTTTACTATATGTGTTTGTGAAAGTTTTATTGGGATCAATTTTTAGAGGCAAAATGAACAAAATCTACCATTACGAAAAATATGCGATAGGTTTAAACCGTAATGTATATAATTGATGCTTTTCACTTATTCAAATTTGGTGTTACTAGCAACTCAATCATTTTCTATCAAAGTGTAGAGAACTGCGGTTATCAATATGTTTTCTTATGTTATTGAATTGCTTCCATGGAGTGTGAGAAAGGTCCTATTCTGCGTTATTTGAGTTTTCTATAGAAACGCTTGTTATAAGTGTTTGGAAGAACGACAAATCGAGACAATATTTTGCTTGCTTATAGTCAAACACTTATAACAAGCGTTTCTATAGAAAACTCGAATAATGCGGAATAGGACCTTTCTATATGTGCATGTCAGCGCACTGTCCATTTAATAAACAGTGGTTGAGTTTGATTCTTCAAAATAATTGACAAACTTAAGTTTTTTTCCAACAATACTTTCAAACTCAGTTAAGAATCTTTCGAACGACTCTTGATTATGTGTCTATTTTAACAAATATTGTTCCATTAGTAGATAGGATGCATTCGGTTAAAGTTCCGTTAACACTGCTAGCATTATTAATTTTTCGGTTTGCTACACATTTTTCTCCATTCCTTGCAAATCCTATTGGACAGTGAAATGGAACACAATGTTTTCAATTACCAAAGATTCCAGTGTCACATTTAATTATCCTCACATCAGGGTTATCATAGTCATATCATAGTTTCCAGACGAAAACTTTATTAGTAAGAAAAAGAATTGTTTCTTCGATTGAGTTGTAATAACTGTTGTCGTTTATATGGGGCTGTAGTAGGAGTCAGAGTCACACGACAACTGTCCTCCAATGCTTCTTTTAATATGGTTAATTTTTTGCTGTTTGAGCACACTTATAACAGTGGAAATTCTTAAAACCATAGACATCACCGCTTTAAAGTTGACAAAGTTCAAAATTTTCATTTGTGTATGTACATCCTCTTGGTGTAAGGTATTTTGATAAATGGTAACATCTCTCAATGTCAACTTCACTATATTTTCACTGTACGTACATTTTCATATCTTTGCCATTTCTAGCAAGATACTAGTTTCGACATTTTCAGGATATGAGTATGATTGACATTCTCAAGTCGAATCCAAATACGTATACTTTACCATAAAATTGCATCTAGCACAAAAAATATTTTTATACAGCTTTCTATCTATTCCAACTACAGATAATATTCTGTTACAGTCGGATTTGTTGAATCTTTTGGGCAACATCGCTTACCGATGCATTTTGAAGACACAAACTAATCGTAAGCATGCTTTCACATTGTCTGTTCATCTTCTGATAAAGTTTAGGTTTATAGGTTTTACTTGGAACTTTGGTATTTTTTTAAAAAAATATTCTAAATATTCTGGAACAGACTGATGTTGTTTATGGTGCCAAAAATGATAAATGCAACAGTTTCTCTTTTCTAAACAACCTGGATCACATTTGCAACACCTGTTGTAAGGATTTGCTTTCGAAACGCATACATAGTTTTGGTAATTATAAGGTGTTATGCCATATGAATTGTATAGCCCATTAAATGGAAATGAGTAAAGCGATGGATAGGTGGTTGTAACATATTTTGAAGATTTGACTTCAAAATCATTCAAAGTAAGCACCAAAAGAAGTATCACATCACCCCCATGAGAAATTTAGCTTTCCATTTTTGCAAGTTTACTTTAAAGTACATTAAGTATAATGATTACTTCTAAGTCAAACACATTTGTGTTTTTTCAAGATAAAAATAAAGTGATATAAAAGAAACATGATTCTCTGTGTTGTTTTTTTCTTTTTTAATGTTCTGATGCTTAAAAATATCACTATAACACCCCCCCCCCCCCTGAAAAAAATGTTGTCGGCAAATCCTATTTATTCTTTACTTTCTCGGCAAATTTTGACGCGTTCTATCGATTTTTACGGATCCATTAAGTGTTTGTAGGCCGCGCGTTCAAAACTTAGATTTCGTGTTTAGATCAGGATTTATGAAAGGGGGAGGGGAGGGTACTTTGTGCCAGATTTTGTAAGGGCTAAAAAGCTCGGATTAAACAGGGTTCAGATCAAACGCTGACTTGATTACATTGTGGTGAATTGTATAAAGAACATATGTTCTTATAAGCATTATTTAGCTTATCGGAGAAAAAAGTGTTGTATAAATAGTGCTGCAGATCTGCCAAACTCACTATGTCAATAGTGCAACGTGTTGTTGACACCATGTTTATGTCGGTATATTTATATTTTACCAAATGTGCACATAAATTAGCTTTGTTATCATGTAATAATTTCGCCCTTGGCATTTCACTATCAGAAAAGATTTCGATTTTATAATACCAAAAGGATAAACGGAAATGAAAAAGAAAAGTGAAAATTCTTTCCTCTTTTTGAATTTTTTTGGCATGCTGCCATTGCATTTTTTATATAATTTTTAACCTTTTTGATTCACCACATGCATAAAAAAGAGAATAGTTTAAATCATTTCTGGACCGTCGACTCCAACAATGGGTGGGGCGTCCTTAAATCTCAAAAGACAGATTGTAGCAGATAAAGCAAATCTCACAGTTTTCAAATTCTCAAACTTGGCAACTATACCATGTTAATGTTTTTAGTAAGCACTTTAGGTCACAACAACTTCTGAAATTGTGGCGTCATTCTTCTTGTGCTCTGTTTGAGCAGTTGTTTTCGATTTCTTATTCAGAAATTATCGGTATTTGAATTTTGGCCACAGTTTTAAATAGCTTTGGCAAATTTTAGGTTATGAATTCTAAAATCAGTTCAAATGTTCAAATTAACCAATATATCTTCAAAATTGTTGAAGCTACATAATGAATTTTGTGGGATGACTATTGTACTGCTTTATATCAAACACATTCAAAGAGGCACGGTTGCACTGTAATGAGAAATGTTTTGTTTGGTTAACCAACGGGCTATATCGAATGTAAAAAATTACTCAAATACTATTTCAAGAAAAACTGTCAAAAGGCCGAAGGCAGGCGGGCTACAGATGTATTTGGAGCCCTTGAAGGAATTTTTAGGTGGGAGCCTCTTTACTAAATAACATATAGACGTTATATTTCCCTATATTATATTTTCCTGTTAAATAAACACTACTAGATAGTTTCATCTGCAATCTTCACGTGAAAATGATTTTTGTGTAAAGTGTTGTGGGGCTCTTGACAAATTAGTATATTAGTGCCCTTAGAAACAGCATTCCATCGTTCATGTCTGTTATGCGCTGGCTGAATAATAAAGAGTCTACGAGTAAGACCTAGTATAATTGTTAAACATTTTGTAACTTTGATTTTCTTTTTGCTCTGTGGTCTAATCTAATCTAATTCCCTAACTCAAATATCACTTTATTTTGAAAGCAATTCAATAACTTTTAGACTTTTGTATGGAAATTTCATTATATTGACTCATTTCCCCCTAAGAGTTAGGGAAACAAAAACTCACTTTTTATTGTCAGAACACCATTGAGTGGGTCTATAAAGGTTACCCTAAATAACACATTAAAATTCATGCTAAATGAACAATGGTTTCTATGGTTACTTTTTAGCGTCACTATAAATCTCGAATTTTAGAAAAAACGTACCCAATTCTATAGAGCTCAATATCTTTTGGTAAATGGTAGTATTTATTTGTTGCAGTAAAACATTTATAAAACTTATCCAGTAGCTAAGACATAACCGAGGCGATTGCTACCTTAATAAAATGAATCTAGATAAAAGATATTTTCTTTCAGTAAAAAAAAAAAACTATACGCGAGCTGCCTCTTACACACCATTTGACATCTTCTACATTACTCTTCGTTTTTCTCACTCACTTTTATGAACCAATTTGAAGAAATGTAACTTTTGTCTCGTGTCAGATCTCCTGTTATGTTACTCCTCGTATACTGTCTCTTTTTTTCCAAATCTTTACGTTTTTTTAACAAGCTTTGTTTTATTTGTTCGGCTTTCAGTACTAGCTTTATTGGTAGAGATCTTATTTTGCTTGGTGTTTGCGGTGATCCGATTCTCTTTATTGCAGCTGGTTCGATTTTTCGTTCTTTAGATCTTTCACGAGTGTCTTCACAAATCGTTTGTCTGATTCTTCAATTTCTTTCTCGTCTTTTTCCAACATGTACAACGCGTCACACAAAATTTAATTATTAGATTACATGTCGTTTGCTCTTTCATCTTATCTTCATGTCTTATTTTACGGTTTCCTTCTTTGATTATTTTCAAATGTTTTCTATTGCAACGATGTTTTTTCCTTTAACCACTTCCAAATATGTTACGTTTTGTTCCTTACGATTTATTCAATCTGTCTTTAAATTATATTTCGATGGTATTGTTCATGTCTACTAATTATAGCCTTTCTTTTAAGCTATAATTTAAGTTTGTTTAAAGGGCCAAATTCGCTATGGTAAACTTTATACACTCCGAAACACGCCTGAGTTTATGATGATGATTTTACATAATTTTGATGATACACTCCACACATCTGGCATCTAAATCTTCACATAAACTTCACTCATTTTTTGAAATCGTATCCACGAAAATTGTTACTTACTATCAGTGTTTCCAGTTTCCAATTTTTAGAACTTTAAAAAGGTATTAAAGAGTTTTTGTAAATAGCTGACCAAAATTTACAAAATAAATTTAAGTTTTGAAGATACACGTGCTGTTAAAACCCGCAAAAATTGCTTTCTGTCTCATTTTAAAATGATGAAGTCATCATGATTCTTTTACACTCAGTTTGAAATTTGCAAAAGATTTAGGTTTCTTTCATAAAACATTTCAACGTTTGCTGTATTTCAGTAAAAAGTTCATTTTTTTCTACTTAATTTTTTTAACGTCACTTCTTTCTTCTTAAAACTGAAATATCTGAAAATTGTTCCACTTCTAAAAATCTTTCCAACGCTTATGAAATAATCAAAAAGTTATAATAGTTTGAAAAGTTAATGCAATGCATTGATGAAACTTGATGCACTTCTTCATCAATAAAATATTTCAAAAAGAATTTTTCCAAGAAATTCATCATTTCACCGATTGTTCCACTTATAACCCTATTCCGGTGGGGAGGGGGGGGGGGGGGGGGGGGACTTGTTCATTT